>JAMQGT020002634.1:0-99742 GCA_024447675.2 Pterophyllum scalare
AGCGAATGCGTTGGGGATGGTTGTTGTGGCCTGTTACTTCGTTCAGTTATTGCTATCCTGAGGCTGCAGTTTGCAGTGTTTCTTAAACATTTTACTGGGAGAGGTAGATTGGCATGCTGCTTGTAAATGTGTATTGATCAAATGTAAGTTAATCAGGGTTATTGATTTTTGGCATGTTTCTTCCAGTGTAATTGAGGATTCATATAATTCTGAGGTGGCTCGCTGACAGAAATCTAGAGTCTGAAAATCAGATATTAGCTAGGATGGTGTGAGCATTGAAGTGTAGACTTCTGTAGGTGTTGCAGTTATCTTTGGTGAAACGTGGGGTGGTCTTAACATGGCAATAAAGAAACTGACATGGAAGCCTGACATTTTGGAAAGGTTGATTTAATTTCTGCTATAACGTTTCATGCACGCATGCACACACTGAGTACTCTTTAGCCCCTTCCTCATATTGTTAGATATTACCAGCTTCATTAATGAAATCTCAGCTGAAATTAACAGCTGCTCATTAAATTTGTCTCTAGCAAATGAATCAGTATTAGGTCATTGTCTGGTCTCTGACTCTGTTCCTGCTGAACAAGATCGACTCACTTGGACCGTGAAGAATTTAAATTAAACTAAAACTAATTCTTTGTGACCCCAGCAGGGCTGTAAAGTTGAAGGAGTTAATTTGGGTTGAGTAAAAGTCCTATTGCTTTTGAGGATGGTACAGTAGGTGGCCAACAGTGCAAAAGCTTTGGTGGAGAGGAGAATCTACGGCTTTAAACTTCAATGGAGTGTTCCTAAAATTCATCCGTCTACTCCCTTCCACTTATCCTGTTCAGGGTTGCTGGAACCTACCCCAGCTGTCATAGGGCGAGTGGGGGACACTCTGGACAGGTCACCAGTCTATCACCGGGCACGGAGACACAGACTAACAGTAATTTGACAATGAATATAAAATAATAACAATAATAATTGTGTCTTTCCACTCTCTGTTTCAGCTTTGAAGTTGGCTCTTGTGTACCTCTAAATATGACCAACGCTGATGTCATGGTGCACTGACACAGGCTAAATTTAATTTCTACCTCATTAAACCACTGGAGGTCCACAGAAACTAGATTTTCATGGTGGCTCTTTGCTGAATCATTTGCTAGAAAATATAATTCTAGCAGTTATTCCTCAATGTATCATCGTTTGGTAAGTGAGCTGACATATCTAACAGTAGATTGATCGCTCAGTGATGTAGACAAGTGAATCTCTTATGAGGCTATGAGCTCAAATATAACTCAAACCCAGGTGTTCTAGTTTGTTTGAAGCTGTTTGGACAACATTCGCCACATAGTCAAATAAAAACTGGCTAGAATAGCAGGACCAGAACAAGACCAGATTTCATCCAGCGGCATTTGCTTCAAACATCTTTTAACACCCCATCGACGAGCAATTAAATGTTCATCACAGCCACCGGAGCCGAACTGTTAACAGCAGTCCGATTACCTCCATCAGTCTGTGACAGCATTTCTAATCTTTTTAGCAGATGACACTGGCCAGTAATGTGGCCACGGAGAGATTAGACCTCACTAATCTAATTTCATTTTTGTCTCAGTGAAAGCAAACAGAACCTAAAGTGTGATGACCGTTAACTGTCACAGTCTAACTGGAGAATGAGAGTGTCGAGGTCAGTGAAGTGAAATTCAGTGTCCCTCAGAAAAGAAGTTAGATTACATGTTAAATAAGTCAAGGTAATTTACAGGAATGAAACCTGAAAAAAAAATGACACCAGTGGACAGCTTTGATTCAAATTTGAGATTATGTAAATATACTCGCATCCAACAGATAACGAACAACAAACTGTGTAACTTGTGCGAGCTATAATTTAGAATATTTTAGGTAATCAGTAATTTAACTTTTATTACCAGCATTTTTATTCATCATCGTAACCAATCAAGCATATATTCCCTCGCTGTGTAATTACAGTTATTGCTCTTCGTGCAGTTGATGTGTCATTTTTAATATGCACTATTGTACACTTCTACAGAACTACAATCAGGAATTGTACTATCCAAGTGCAGCGTTTGATGACTTTAAAGGGTTTGTTGTTGTTGTTTTTATATATATATATATATATATATATATATATATATATATATATATATATATATATATATATATATATATATAAAATATGTTTTTTACATTAGCTTCCTTTATTCTTTTGCATTACACCTGCTTTCCTTCTCCAGAAGAGCTGATGAAATAGACGTCACTTCTTTGAAAGTCTTTGCCAAATTTTTTTGTTCTAAGACATGAGAATTGTAGGACTTACAGCCCACTCTATGGCTAGCTAAGCAGCTAAGCTCACATTTGTTTTAAGAAGAATGTACACAGCCTAACTCACCATGCCCCCCCCCCCAACATATTCTAGGACTCCTGCCACTGAGTTGCAGCTCTTCTTTCTGTCTTTGTGTCACATCTGTCCATTGTGATGTTTCCAGCCTTTCTGTGCTGACACTCTTGCTGGTGAGCTCGCTGAGTTTGCCCAGGATTAAAACTCTCTGAGCTCGTGCTTAGAGACTGGATATCCCCATGACTGTGCTGCAGCTTATGCCAGAGAGAACAGTTTGACAACATGTTACTTTATTACCAAATATGGAAATTCACATCCAGAAGCAATATGCTATCTGTGTGTGTGTGTGTGTGTGTGTGTGTGTGCAGGGACTGTTGAGAGGATTTTGCTGTCCCTGAAACATGACAGCAGAAGAATGAAGAGCAGGGTTTTTAATGGCTGCGACTTCTTCTTCAATAAGGAATTCAGAAATCTTTAATTAAGGAAGAAAAGCCAGCCACAAACACTAACTCTTAGAAACACTGAGGATTTCTGGAAAAGCCATTAAGCCTCTGTCACATCTGACTGCTTTTCAGCGAAACCAGCAAGTGTTCACCCTCAGAGATCCCCCCTCCAAACACAGAAGGAAAAAACGTTATTGGGTAAATCTGTTTTTCTAGTGTTTTCTAGTGTTCTCGAGGTCACCCTAATTAAGCGCAATGAGCAAAATGTTGAAACAAATCTTATTATTGCTCACTGCTGGGTCTGTAAGTTGTAGCATGCTGCCAGTTTTCCCTCTCTATCATTCTGTTTATAACGATAACATGGAAAAAAAAAATCTGTTCTCACTTAATTTGGGGAATGTCGAAGCAAGATAAACAGACTGTTGATTTGGGGACTTGTAATCCTAACATTGTAGTTACAGACAATCGTGTATGATATAAATAATATATTTCTCAATCTGTGTGTCTGTGCTTGTGCATGTTTATCTGTGTTGTTTGCATTTGGTTATGCATGTGTGATCTAGTTTGTCACAGAATTCCACGTATTTATTCCTTTAGTTTTTATTCCTTTTTCTTTGAGCCAGTAATGTCAAAGAAAAATGATCATTTTGATCAATATAAATCATAAGGCAGTCATTAGATCAATCTTTATATAAAGATAATCATTAATCATGTTGCATTATAGTTCTGATATAGTCAGCTGCCTTTGAAATGTCATAAAAGTTTATGCAAAAAAAAAAAAAAAAAAAAGGAGAACCAGAAAGGAACAATAACAAGAAAATTGCTTTCTTAAAGTGTTGAATAGAGTGTGGCTATGCATCGGCACATTCTGCATTGGACTATTTGGACAGAAAATGACTCTATTATAAAGTCTTAGCGATTACTTGAACTTACCCCGAAACGCTGAGATCTTAATACTCTGAGCCTTCGTGTTTCCTTCATTTCAAACATGCTACAAAATAAAGATCTGAGCTCCATCAGTGGTGGTCTTTTTAAATTTGAGCTGCACTCTACGTCAACATACTGACACTTATCGATTTTTAACACTGCTGCTTGACTATATGTGGCACCTGCTGATGCTTGCATGGGATAGTATTGCATATAATTATTTCTATGCAGGTCTACATTGTGTGCCATAAGAATGGAGAGACATCGTTCAAACTGAATGTAATGTTTTTTTTTTTTATTAAATACCACAATTATATTTTACAGTGTTAATAAAGATGCAAATTAACTACTTGTACTTCAGTAGGGACATGGAAAAATACATTTTTTCTGTAGTCATGTTTGAAAAACAGCAATATCTCCCTAAATCTATGTGCATTTGATTTTCTTTATCATGATTCAGCCGTTATTTCATATACAGCACATTATCTCCAGTAATTTGATGCTGATTAATCGAGCAATTTGACATCCGCAGCAGATGCAGCAGGCGTATTAAGCAGAAAACAGCATGGATCATTATTGTTTTTTTCATTTTTGTATTTTGTTTAATTTGTTCTGCCTGAAGTTGGGTGGATCTAATGAATAGGCTATATAATTTTTTTTTTTTTTTTTGACAACACCGTTAGTTCGCCCTGCAGTTCCTGCACATTATTTGTGCCACAGCAACAAACACTCATCAGGCACTCTGTGGTCATCAGAAGGTTCTGATCCCCTCATTACAGCATGATGTTAAATCTGTTGCAGTAGTGACTCTGGCACTGTGTGTCACCTTCCAAAGAGAAGGTGTACCCTTTGAAATATATTTAGCCGTCCCAATTAGCTGACCTCATTTTCACCACTGTGGCACTGAAGGCATCTTCACTGCTCCACCACTGTTTACATGACTGCTCCATCACTGATCAAAGATTAAACCTGCATAAATTAGTAACTTCAGCTAACATCTAATATGCTTTGAAATTGTGCAAAAAACATGGATGAAGACTGTTTGGTGTTTTGTTGTAAATTCAGTCATTTTGATCAAAGCTTGACTCCACCAATGTATAACCTTAATAATAATATTTTAAAGCCATTATTTTATTAATATTGGCGGTATTTCAAAAGTGATAAGTATCACAATACTGATTACAGTACTTATGATACTAATCATAAGTGTCTAATTTATTATTGAGCTTCAACATGTTTTTTAATGATCATATGTGTAGTTTAATGATCATACTGAAAAATGTAACAATATCAAGCCCAATATACACAAACCTTTAGCACATTAATTAAGAACTACATAAAGAGAATGCACGTATTTCCTATTTAGCAGAAAAAAAATCAATAAAACAGGTAAAATTGACAAAACTATCTAGTAACAGAAGGCCAAAACTGGCAAAGTGCATCAGCAAATTGATGAATCAGTCTAATGCACATGCGTGCATTCACACATGCCACGTCAGTGTGGTGATAATCATCAGCAGTCCAGTCACATCTAACAGAACTCACTGTTACATATCGCAGCATCTCCAACACTCCTGTTCTCACCACACAGAAAATGCCTCAAGACTTTGGGGCTTTTATGTAGAACTGATATGTCACCAGTTTGCACAGCATAAAGGCACCCTGAGGAAATTTGTCACTGATATAGTTGTTGCACAGAAAAATTTTGACCTTGGATGTTTCCAAAAGGCTGGACAAAGCGACAGAGCTGGTAGTTTGTCTTTGCCTTCCTAAAACAACCCAACGGTCATGCCACTGCTATGTGAAAGAGAATGACTTTTATATTTTTATGTTGAACACATTAGCAAAATGTTCAACGAATTTCACCTGTTAACTCTTCAAGTACGCTAAATCCTAATTGAAAGGTATGTTTAGATAACTTAAATCTCAGGATTATATGATAGGTTTGCCATCCTATGAAATATATGCATAGTTGAGTCTTAGACGACAACACTGACTCCACTCACAGGTGTGTGATGAAGTTTATGTCTCCGGGTATATACCGATGCTTTTTACAGATTGCTTAAGAACAGATCAACACATGTAGGTAACAACGTTATTAACAACATTATAACAATATCAATGTTATTGCATGAGCTGTTAAATTCAGGTATGAGCACAACTGAGCTGCAGTCATGTTAAGATGGTGACTTACATGCAGTTGACAAAATAGAGTTGACATGTTGTTTATAGTCACCAGTAATCACACTCAACTCTTAGTCAGCTTTGTTTTAACCATCAATAGATATTATGTTTATATTTCTGTGTCTGTGATGCTGGTCGTTAATACAGCAGACACTGCAAGCAAGTTAGAAATTTACAAATCCACACTGGCTACCTGTTAAGGTTTTTAATAAATTTTAATATTTTAATTGTTTTTAAAGCCACCCATAGTGCTGCAGATCTGTGGATCTCTTGCAGATGTATCTGCAGATGCTGTAATTTGCCTCTAGGTCACAACGTCCCCACAACTTTTCTCAGTGTCCCCTTCCCGCCTAAAAACTGAAGGCGACTGGGCCTTTGCAGTTATTGCCTCTTGGCTCCAGAATGTTGCGCCCCACGTGTCCACCAGCTGGTAATTTTAAATACGCTCTAAAGACCAACCTATTTTATTCTTATTTTTTAATGTCTTTATGTTGTTTGTTTATGCGAGTTCCATGTTTATAATTGGAGGCCTGGGTTATAATGATTGTACCTGTAAAGCACTTTGGGTCAACTTACATAAATCTGACTTGACTTCATAACTTTATTTAATCACTAGTTTACGCACCATAAAAGCATGTAGCTGGAACCAGCAGCTGGTTAGCTAGGACTGGACAGCTGTTCAAAGCGCAGACAATATAATGGATGCGAATGGTAAGTAGGGAATGATTGTGGTTGCAAAAAAAAAATAGCAATCACTTCCATTTATGACCTCAGTGAGCATTTTCTTGTTTGTGGGATTTCACTTTGTAAGTGATGGCCCATTTAAGCATAAAACAGAAGAGAAAGTAGGGAATGTTTTAGGACATTGTCTGCTGTGAGATTGATGAATAACTATTGCATGTCTGCATTGTCCGCAGATTCTGTGTTATATCTAGATCATCTGATTTGGGAACTATCAAAATGCTGAATTAGATTAAAAGAGTGCACTGTAGTTTTGTGTTTCAGACACAGTTCATGGTCCAAAGGCAACAAATTCTGCCTATCAGTAACTTTCAAACTTAAATTAACATTTTTAATGGTTTATTTAATGCATACCAAACCCCAACTGTCTCTTCCTCAGACCAGTTGCCAGGAAACTAGCAGACGTCAGACTTCATGATAAGCTAAGTTTACAAATGAGAAAAAAGATGTCTGAATCAGTGTTTAACTAATCAACAGACCAAATAACTACCGAATTACATGAGAAGTCCTCACTGTCATCCTCAGAGAGAATGTGGTTTCCAACTACAATTACCAGAGTTCAAATTAAAAAAAATTACATTTTCATTTCTCCTCTTCATCCTAGACAAGAGATGCTTTAGAAGCATATTTTTAAAAAAAAAACCAAAAAAAAAAAAACGTTATTGTCTCTCCAGGGTGAACTCAATCCTTTTAGGCTCTTTTAGGCTTTTTAACAGTGCTGTAGGTGATGTAAGGACAGCTTAAAGTAGCTTTTGAAACTAAATTCATTGCTGTCCTCCGAAATGCTCTCGTAGCACTGGGTTATTTTTTAGTATTTGCATCCTTATCACTTTGCCTCAGATATAGAAAATGGGAAAGAGGTTTCCAACTTAAGGCTCTGACACAAGAATAATTTTGAGATTGCATTTTTTTTCCCCCTCAATTAACACACAGTTTAGCCCACAGCAGAATTCCTATCCATATGATTCCCAGACATTTTCTTTAAGTTAAAGCCTCCGGTTGAGGTTGAATAGACAAAAAAAAAACAAACCAAAAAATGAAGTCTAAAGTTATTTTTTCCTATACACCTCTCCTCAATGGCAAATGATATGAGTTGATGGAAAGAATTGAAGGAAGGATGAAGAATATATTGCCTGAAAGATGTGCCTTCCCCTTTCTTACTGTGCTGTTTAATGCAGGCTCTATAAACTACTACTTCTAAAAATGATTACATTTGTATTGCATCTACTGGAACTTAAAAACACAAAAGAGAAATGAAAATTTGGTCACACTGCTTGCAGAACTACTCTAGTTTAATTATTTCCCTTATTAAGGCTTTCAGCATCTTTGATTGATGTCAGATTTATTAATGTTAAACCCAAAAGGTGGCAATACATGAAGTCTGAACATGAGAACCTAGTTATTATATATTATAGTAACCTAGAATATTATTTGTGTATTTGTGTACAGATTGTGTATTTATTTGTATTTTGTGTTTTTAAATAATTGAGTGCACAGACATTTGTCTTGGGTGGAGCACCCATAATTTTGTTTTACCATGCACAATGAAAATAAAGGCCAATTCTATTGTAATCTATTCTACAAAAGCAGAATTTACTACTGTTGTGTAGCATTCGTAGTTTTCCCTGTTTAACTCGTTGAAGGTTCAAAATTACCAAGTTACAGCGCATGCTCAAAAGCACAGTAGTAATACATATGATGATCTGCATCAGTCATACTGATATTACGTTTTTCTGAATGGATGGATGACGTGCCACTTTAAAATGTGGGACAGCGTTATCTCCTTCCCTTTTGTAAAGGCTGGTCCAGTGCAATGAAACATTTTTCTATGGTTATAGAGAATTTGACATGCTCTTATTATGGCTACCATGCTGATACTTCAGAAACATTGCAAGATAAAAAGGTCTATTCATCCTCAACTTAGGACTATAGACTATAGAAAGCACAACCCTTAAAAAAAAAGCAAAATATTAATATGCTTTCAAATGTACAGAGTGTGCTTTATGACTTGTCAGCAGCCCATAAAGGCGTGATCTGGTTTAATTCCCTCTGTAGACTGTTGCCGGGGTAACGTATTTCAGCCATGTTCTCTCTCTATATAGCAAAAAAAAAAAGAAGAAAAAAAAAAAGCACACAATCTAATGTAGTGTTTGGGCTGTAAAATCATATTTCTGAAAATATCTGAAATTAAAAATATGGATAAAATCCTTGCACCAGTTGTTTTTTCAATAAATGATTAGAAGTGCAACATGCAGAAGTGTTATGGGTACATAAACTCATATTTCCTATATGACCAAACAAAGTTGTATCTGAAAATGCCATGTTTTCTTCTTTTATTGCTATTGTGGACATACATGCAGTAAGTCTCTACAGGCTGTTGCCGTGGTGACAGCTCTCAGTCACGCTTTTGAGTGGCCGATAGGACTGGGAAGTGTTTTTGTCTGCTTTTGAGCAGCTCTTCCGGCAGCTGGTCTCTAGTAGAACAGTACAGCTCAGTTCTTATCAACTTCTGACCCCCCTCCTCCCATCTCCCATCCTATTTCTCTCTGTCTCCTCTCTTTCTCCCTCCCTGCTTTTGTTCACTGACCTGTTTCCTGCAGGCTTTCTGCTGTGGATAGATGCAGTTTTCACAAGAACAGAGACTACTGAATGCCCCTATACCAAAAACTCAGTGTGTGATTATAGTACAGTGCCTGCAAAGTCCTGATCATGATTTTAGCCCTGGCTTTTAATGATTTCTTTGAGCAGATCTTTTTCCATGGTGGAATGATTGTACAGCATACATCTACAAGGACTTTAAAAAGCAAGAACAGGGTGCACAAGTTTGAATATATTTTGATTGTTCTCTAATCCACACTGGGTCGAAATTATGGATACAGGTTCAAATATACATTTACATTCACTTAAACTTTGAATTACTGTTGCTGAAAGTTCTACAAAGTCTTTTAACTTTCCAAGCTCTATTAACTTCTCATTAGGGATCATACAATCAGTAGTTTCTCTTTTGCCAGCATAAAAATGATACTCAAAACAGTGGAAAATTCCAAGGAATTCCAAGAAAGATCTAAAGGAATTGTAGATTTACAGCAGTTGAGAAGGTCTTTTGGAACCATTTCTAAACAACTGCAGAATCCAAGATCATCCTTTCAAACAACTGTATGCAAATACAAGTAATTTAAATGTGTCATCGCTTTGCCAAAGTCTGTAAGAAGACCCAAACTGTTACCCTCAGATGAAAGGAACTTTGTTAGGATGTTCAGGAACAGCCCAAGAAAGGCCAAGGCTCAAGCCTGCCATGAACTTGAAACTGCTAGAACATCAGCATCACTGTCCGTAGCTTTATATCACTATGGACAGAGAGGTTGCCAATCGAGAAAGAAGCACCTGCTCCACAATTGACACCTTCAGACTCAACTGAAATTTGCAGCTGCCCACGTGGACAAGTTAAATACCTTCTGGAGAAAAGTTTTATGGTCAGATGGGACAAAGATTGAGCTTTTTGGCCACATTGGCAAGCGGATATGTTTAGAGGTGGAAAGACAAGGCTTTCAGACCTAAGAACACTGTACAAACTGTACACCATATCAAGCACGGTGGGGGTAGCATCATGCTCTGGGACTGTTTTTGCTTCCAGTGGTACTGGTACCTTGTACAAAGTGGATGAAATAACGAAGAAGCAGGACTACCTCCAAATTCACAAAATCAACAGCTAGACAGTTAAAACTGAGACATAATTGGACATTCAAAAAGGACAAGGATCCCAAAACATACATCAAACTGATTCTGGAATGGATAAAGCAGGCTAAGTTTAAGCTTCTGGAATGGCCTTCTCAAAGGCCAGAGTTCAATCCTGTTTAAAATTTGTGGATTACGCTTAAACGCATAGGTCCGTAAATGAACTCTTAACAATTCTGCCAAGCAAAATGGTCAAATATCCAGCCAGAATTATGCCAGAAGCTTTTTGATGTTTAAGGTGCAACGTGCTACCAAATATTAGTGGAGGTGTATGTATACATTTGAGCCTGTATGTATATTTTTTGACCCTGTCTGGATTAAAGAAAATACAAAATCATTAAAAGCCTAAAATTTCCATGACTTTCATGCCAATGATGAGTGTATGTAAACGTCTGAACACAACTGTAGTATATTTGGAGGGGACTATGTTGAGCCTCACAAAATTTCTGAAGAGCTCATCTTTGCCTGTTATTGACTTAGTAGAGCATCTGACTACATCACATAAAGCTAAATAAGAATGTGATTTTTTTTTTGAGTGAACCAAACAAGTCTAAACATTTATTGAAAACATCACTGATAAAATGCTGCTGAGCTGATAAATGAATGCTTTCTCCATATTGAACACATTAAAACCCAAGATGTTATCAAGGTACAAGTGGGATCCAAATTCTTTTGGATTGAGCAGCAACCTTCAAAGCATAAATTAAAACAAATGAGAAAGTGCCACAAACACAAAGCTGCAACTCCTTAAATAGTCAGTGAGTCAGTCCCCATAGACTGCCACTTTAAATGCAGAGAATAAAGAAACACTTCTTATTTGTGATGTACATGCCATTTCGTCCCCTTAGAATTATAAGGTTCTTTCTGCATTCTGACCAGTTTTGAGATATTAAATCATAGAATCTTATAATACCAAGTTAAAGCTTGATTTTTTTAGACAGAACCTTTTTGTTTTGTGAATAAAAGGGCCAAAATTGTATACAACTGAAAAAAAAATCTCCTACATATTATTAATTGGCAGTCAATGAATAAGAATATGACAATAAGTCGATTTCTTCAGAAATGTCAGATAGAACCTTATAACTCTAAAGGGAGGATTTGAAGAATTTTAATGAAGTTATATGAGAAATGTTTGTGGTTTGTAGTTTTAGCACTAATCAGAAGGTATTTGTGTCTGTCAGATCCAGCAGTATAGTCTTTGGAGGCACCTTGTGAACCAAGTCTGTTAGTGTTAGCTGATAATAGCATTCTATCTATTGGTAAAGTCACGACTTATTCACATATATATATATATATATATATATATACACACACACATATATACATAAAATGCCAAGTGAAATGTCTGCAAAGTGAAATGTGATTATTATGAATGCACTGGGTGCTGTCCATATCTCTGTTTTCATTTCTCAGTCACTCTGTTTTTTTGGCTGTTCATATTTCATTTGTCTTGTTTTTCTCCTTGGTAGCAGTTTGCAAAGCCCTTGCTATTTATGTGTTTACAGGCAGGTAAATAGTCTGTCCAGTTTACCTGCCTGCTTGAAATGTGTTCATCTCCCACAGTAGGTTACCTTTTTTCCTGTGCCCTGATATTCATTTTAGTTTTCCTGCTGTTCCCCGATTACCCAGCCTCAGTCTTTTTCCTGCACTTTTTTGTTTGCCAGCCTTAATTTTTGTAATCCTCTGCATGTTCCCGTTTTTTTCACTTTATCTGCCTCCTGAGTCTTGTAATTGAGTCATTTTTAACAATCACACTCAACACTTTCAGAATCACCTTTTTGAAAACAGCACGTCCATTACCAAAG
The DNA here is from genome assembly GCA_024447675.2 of Pterophyllum scalare. NCBI lineage: Eukaryota > Metazoa > Chordata > Actinopteri > Cichliformes > Cichlidae > Pterophyllum > Pterophyllum scalare. The sequence goes on from JAMQGT020002634.1 coordinate 12,165, forward strand.
AGCTAAAGTAATAAACAGAACAATCAAAAACCATTTTAGTGTCTGTGTTTATGGATTTAAGCTGGTCCTGCAATGTAGCGGTGCTAAATTATGTGGAATAATTTATCACAGTGTACATAATAGGAGAAATATTTCATTATATTATCTAATAAAACTAGGGTCTCTACTTTGCCTTTACATTACCTTGAGTTGAGTGTTTGGTTGTTCTGAAAGTAGCTGCAAAGCAACTGAGTTGCAGATTTCTCTCTCTTTAAGAACCAATTACACACTCGAGCTTTCACAAACACCTATTCTGGAAGATATATTCTTCAAAGAAATGTGGTCCTACGTAATAAACGTTTATCTTGCACAAAGATCAAACAAAAATTCCATATCTCAGCCTGCTCTCTCTAAAGGCTAATTTGTACCTCATTCACATTAATCATGCAGCGTTCTGGTTAAAAATCTTTAACATTTCCTACCTTTAAAGCACTGCTTACATTTACAGGAAAATACTGTGTTGTATCACTGCACAGCGACACCATTTCATGAAGCGCCATACAAAATTCTTTAGCCATATTGATTCTGCAAGGCCACTCCGTACATCAGATGCATTGTTCGCATTTCATCTGCCTCCCGTAATAAAACATGCCGTGTGTCCAGTGACCTTTACTGGAAATACCAGAGTGGACTTTGGATCTGCTGTTTTATGTTCTAATGATCTTAGAACCTGCCAGAGCAAAATTACTTATCTATAAAAACACAGCTTCATCCAACATCTGAGAGAGCAGCTGCCATGGCAACCAGACCTTTGGTGTTTGCTGTAGATGTATGGGGATCAACTCAGAGAGGTCTAGCAAAGTAAATAGCATTTAACACACATGATCCTGCAGTTACTGGTCATGTGGTACAAGGACGTCACTAAAGTTTTGGCATCCGTTGCCTTTTTTTTGTTGTTTTTTCTTTTCTTTGCCTCATATTGCTTTCATTAGCTAAATATTTTCAAGTGACATTTTCATAGGAAAATATGTCACCACCACACCCAATCTCAGCTTCCTGGGTTGCTCAAGATAACCTTGGATCTCTCATGATCTCCATTCAACCTCAGACTCATCATCTTTTCCTTGGCCCTCAGGTCATCCCTCTTAAACTGACCTTCATACAACAATCTATCATTCATTTCTTTACTGTGATTGATGAATGTGTTCACAATGGAGTGGAAAATCCCTATCATTTTCAGTGATGGGGATTTTCATGAAAAACAGTCTAGTTCAGAAACACAAAAATAGCAGTAGTCAGGTTGTGCAATTAGTACTTAAAAAATAAAGCACATCCTCCTACCAATCAAAATTAAATATTCTCTTTGGTCATCATACCACATTCATTTTTTACATGGCAAATTGGAATACAGAAAAATATATGAATAATATAATGCAATGATTTGTAAATCATTTAAACCTTATCCTGAAAATAGGGCATGTTTCCCACCTTTCTTTCATCAAAATGTTTCCTCCTTCTTTCTTTAGAATCAATAGCCGTTCAACAGTTCTGGGCCTTCTTTGACCTTTTGTTGTGTTTCAACCAAATGTTGTTGCTCCAGTGCCTGTATACACTGATGAGCACTAAAGGAGTCTTCACAGGCATGCACACTACCAATGCCAAGTCCCCCAATACCATCACAGTGGCTGACTTTGGCCCCAGTCACACAGACCTAGAAACTGGTTACTGACTGCCTGCCAATGTGCAGAAAAAAGTGGTTGCTGGCAGTTCCTGTAAAATTGATTGCTAAAGCTCCATTCACACAGTCATAGGGACTGGTCACTGAATCCCTGGTAGCTACTGGTCGCTAGGGAAAAATGTGTATTCTCCAGTTGAAATTTGTCATAAAGTGGTATACCTTGCAACTACATGTTGCTACAATCACCCAAAGTTTGTATGGACAATGCCAGTTTGTTTGCAAATGTAACCCACCTAAGTTGATGCATTATCAGGTCCAAAATATTTTCTTTGTTTCATGGTGTAGTACCTGTGTTTCACCAGTAGATGGGATGTATGTGCTACTGACACAGTGGCCGCCATCTTGAAAAATGTCAGACCGACGCATGCATCACTGACGAAAGAGAGCACTGTGTACGATGATGAGAGGATTTGTAAGGAAAAAATGTTATCAGAGTGGTAGATTTTGAGAGTTGATGATATACCCGATCCAAAGGGGTACTGAAGATCGAGGATTTGTTGAATTCTTTGATTTCTTTTCTCCGGTGAGTGTTATACCTGACTTGTATATCAGAGTGTGTGATTAGTTAAACCAAGCTAGCTATGCTATGATTGCTTGTGTCTCCATACCACAAGTTTTAATGCAGTTGTAATTGTTTGCAGCATATTGCGACATGATTACTTAAAACCAATCGGAGAAGGAGTGAAACTATGTGTAGGACAGAACTTGATGACAAGAAATGATCATAAGCAGGCAGTTACACTACCACGTGATATGCTAGTGCTATGTGTAATATGTGATACAGTGATATAGTACTGTGTAATGACCTGTAAGCTGCTGCATAAATTGTTGCAGTTGTGAATGAGTTTTACATCAGATCTGATGTTATTTTTTTGTTGGAAAGAGTAACATTGACATTAATGTTCCCCTGCTTATGCAGGTTGGTTTTTTTCTTTGGTTACCTGATTCAAGTTGGACTGGTTAAATGTGGAGCTACGACTGTGTCAGCGAGCCGTGGACATACTGGATGCCCTAAAACTTCTTCACATTGGACCCATTCATATTCCAGCCCTCATCACCGACAGATAAGCTTGCAACATTGTGCACAAAATCATACTACCCGGGTAGTTTTGTATTTTTTTGAGCTCTGAGCTATTTTTTTATTATTTTATGGACATTTTGTAATCCATTTTGGATTCTCTTTTTTCTTGAGTAAAAGACTGAAAAAATCTAAAAAGGGATTTAAAGGACAATACATAGCGAATATATAAAGTGTAAGAACTGAACTGAACAAACGGTTCCAGGAAAAGGAAGTGATTATTCATTTTGATACTTTTTGGTTGTTTGAATAAATGCCGGCATTGTTTACTTACAAGAAGTTGTCTGATTTTATCTCACTTTTACTCCTCCTTTAGGATCTAGAGTAGTGAGTACGTGTATTACTCTTTTATACATGTTACATCCATTTTTGTGGCGAGCCAGCCAGGAGGAGTTGGTGAGTTTAAAATGAGAAGTTAAAGATAAATTTATTTTCTTGCCGGTTTATATTGCCAGTTTTTTTCTTTGTCCAAGTGTTTATATTTTTTTTGGGTGGAAACAAAACATTTCATTGCATGTAAACATGGATTTTGAAACAGAGTATGGTATGGATATGAAGAAATGTGTGTATGTTGAAGGTATTGCTGCATGTGATACAGATGAACAGATTTCTGAGTTCTGTTCAACTTTTGGACAGGTAAACAAAGTGTTACGGGTAAGACAAACAGGCCAGAGTTCTGGTGTCAAAGCTTTAGTTGAGTTTCAATCTGAAGAATCAGTTGTGAACTTAGCTCCTACCCTCCCACAGTTTTACCCCAGCACTGAGAATACTAATATTATGTGGCGTGTAGATGTAGTCTACAAAGTAAATCGGACCCCTAAGCAATCCACCCCTGCTGGGTCCTCAGTATCTTTTGGCCATGAAAACCACTTAAGTTCAGATAGTGAAGCAGATTCTGATGACAGCAGAACACCTTTGGTGCCCCGAGCACGCACTAAAATTCACCTCATGGAACAAGACACCCCTAGTTTTGGAACAAAGGCAAAACTATGGGCAAACATGATCCAGCCAACTACATCGAATGATCAAAAAACTTCAGACAAGGACATCCTTAACCCTCCTGAAGTTCAGAAAATCATTGTGGAGCATGTGATTAAGAATGACAGCTCCAACACACAGAGCCAAAGCTCAAAATGGCTTCGTCCCTTTTCAGGCAAGCTCCCAAAGCCTCCCAATGAGGTTGATTTTGAGACATGGTCCCTCCATGTTGAACTTATGATGCAGGATAATCCAAATATTGACATGCAACGAAGAAAAATCCTAGAAAGTTTACTCCCACCTGCTTCTGACTTAGTGAGACAGCTTGGTTCATATGCAGCCCCCAGTGAGTATGTCAAACTTCTTGAATCTGCGTATGGACTAGTTGAAGATGGAGAAGAAATCTTTGCACGCTTTCTAAGCACTCACCAGAATGCAGGTGAGAAGGCTTCTGACTTTCTACAGCGTCTGCAAGTGCTACTGACCACAGCCATACAGAGAGGTGGAATAACAAATAAAGATGCTAGCAAACACCTAATTAGGCAATTTCAACGGGGATGTTGGGATCAGTCCCTATTTCTTTCATTACAATTAGAGTTCAAATCAGACACACCCCCTAAATTTTCAGACTTCTTGTTGCAGCTGCGAACAGAAGAAGACAGGAGAGCTGCAAAGCATGATCGTATGCAATGCCATTTAGGGGGCACAAAAACTAAGTCATCTGTAAATGTGCAGCTGGTGTCTGAGACAACTCCCAATTATGAACCAGGTACTGGTGTTCTCCAGACATACATCACACAGACAGAGGACTTAAGATAAACAGGTAGCTGAACTGAAAATGCAGCTTACCAAAAGAGAGAACAGCGGAAACAGAAAGGTGCTAAAGAAACACACCTAAAGCCTGAACCATCCCCAGCTGGGGTAACTGAGGCGCAGGTCCAGCAAATCATGCCTAGACCACGGCCAAAACCATGGTTCTGTTTCAAATGTGGCAATGATGGGCATATTGCTCGTGAATGTGCAAATCCAGCTAACAAGTCTTTAGTGGACCAAAAGTACAGAGAGTTAAAGGAGCGGCAGGATGAATGGCAAAACCGTTATGGTCATTTAAACAGGAAAGGGTCGCAGTGGAGGGACTGACTGCGCCCAATAAAGAGAAATGTCCCTTGTCAACCCAAAATTTCACACCAGCCACTTGTGAAAGTCACTCTGCAACTGAGCTATGTAACAGCAAACTTCCAAAAGGATTAGTAGGGTCGAAGTATATAGCCACAGTGACTATTGAAGGAATCCAGTGCAGCAGCCTAATCGATTCTGGGTCCCAGGTGACAACCATTTCAAAATCTTTTCATGAAAACCACCTTTCAGAACAGCCCATCTTTCCCATACAAGACCTTTTAGATCTTGAAGGTGCTGGTGGTCAGGAAGTTCCCTACCTGGGATATATCCAAGTCTCCATTGATTTCCCAGAAAATATCATAGGAACACCAGATAAAGTAGACACACTTGCACTTGTTGTTCCTGACCACAGATCAAATATGCATGTTCCGCTGCTAATAGGCACGAATGTATTGGACCCTCTGTATGAAAGATATGCACTGACCTTGGATGAGCATAACGCTCACCCACCCAAGCGCAGTCATGAATCTCCTTTAGCCAGACATTTGTATCATAGGTTTAGGATAAATCAGAGACATGGCACAGTTGGCACGGTCAAGCTGCAAAGCAGAAAGTGTATTAAAATTCCTGCAGGGGAAAGAGCAGTGTTAAATGGGTACATAAGAAGAGTCCCAGTAGTGGAGGGAACCACTCTGTTAGTTGAACCTCCTCAGTCAAACTTGCCTGCTGGTCTCCTGTTTTGCAGCTATATCATGACAAGTCCATCACGTTCCTCTTTCAAGCTACCTGTCCTTGTCAAAAATGAGACTGCACATGACATCAGAATGCCTGCGGGCTACGTGATAGCAGAGGTCTCACTTCCAAAGGCTGTAACACCACTGCCAGTAAGTGACACTAAGAGTACTCTGGATGACTTACCCCACTCCGCACCAAATCTTGCAGCATGCAGTTCAGTGCAAACGTCTGATTCTTGTAAACTCACTTTTGATTTCTCTGATTCACCTCTACCAGAGGAGTGGAAAGAGAGGGTTACCAAGAAACTCCGTTCAATGTCAGAAGTTTTTGCACTAAATGACCTTGATTATGGCCACACCACTGAAGTTAAACACAGAATCAGATTGTCCGACCCTACCCCATTTAAACAAAGGCCTCGGCCAATCCATCCTTCTGACTATGAGGCTGTCAGATTTCACTTGAAAGAGCTCCAGGATGCTAACATCATCCGAGAATCAGAGAGCCCGTTTGCTTCTCCTATTGTTGTGGTGAAGAAAAAGAATGGCAGCATTAGGTTGTGCGTTGATTACCGCAAGCTAAACAGCCAAACAATCAAGGATGCCTACGCATTGCCTAACATAGAAGAGGCTTTCTCGGTTTTGACAGGTTCTAAATGGTTCTCCATTATGGATCTGAAGTCTGGATATTATCAGGTGGAAGTAGAGGAACAAGATAAGTTCAAAACGGCTTTTGTGACGCCAATGGGATTCTGGGAGTTTAACAGAATGCCGCAGGGGGTTACAAATGCTCCGAGTACCTTTCAAAGGGTCATGGAGAAGTGCATGGGACCCATGAATTTGAGTGAGGTCTTGGTCTTCCTTGACGACCTTATCGTTTTCTCTGCCACACTTGAGGAACACGAGCAACGTCTCCTAAAAGTGCTCGATAGGCTCAGAGAATTTGGCTTAAAACTGTCACCTGAAAAATGCCAGTTCTTTAGGAAATCTGTCAGATACTTATGTCATATTGTGTCTGAAAAAGGAGTCGAGACAGACCCAGCCAAGATAGCAGCCCTTACCACCTGGCCTAGGCCAAATAACATCAAAGAGCTCAAGTCATTTCTTGGCTTTGCTGGGTATTATCGGAGGTTTATAAAAGACTACTCCAAAATTGCAAGACCTCTTAATGACTTAACTGCTGGTTATGTACCACCAAAGAGAAAGTCATTTAACAACGCTAAGACAGCCACCAGTGCAGAGTTCAAAAAACCTTTTGATGAGAGATGGACTCCTGCTTGTGAGGATGCTTTTAAGACTCTTATTCAAAAACTTACAACAGCTCCTATTCTTGGGTTTGCAGATCCCAAAAAGCCATTCATTGTCCACACCGATGCCAGTCTGCATGGTCTTGGTGCAGCATTATATCAGGAACAAGAGGGCAATTTGAGAGTGATAGCCTATGCAAGCAGAGGACTCTCACGCTGTGAACGGAGATATCCTGCTCACAAATTAGAATTCCTATCTCTCAAATGGGCTGTCACCGAAAAGTTCTTTGATTATTTGTATGGAGCACGATTCACAGTGGTGACAGATAACAACCCACTGACGTATATATTGACATCTGCCAAACTTGATGCAGCCGGCCACCGCTGGTTGGCTGCACTGTCCAGCTTTGATTTTAACATCCAGTATAGAGCTGGCAAAAAGAACCAAGACGCAGATGGTCTTTCAAGGCGTCCACACTCACGAGACACTAACATACCTGATATCAGTTCGCAAGATGAAGATGATCGGATTAGAAGGTTCATTGATCAATTCTTGCAGGATGACAAAGAGCCCGATTTCCCAGCTGAGGCTGTAAAAGCACTGTGTCAGAGGCATGAGCTTAACTCAAGACCTGATGCAGAAACGGAGCTACAGCCACTTGTGCCAGTAGAATGCCTAGCTATTGAGGCATCTGCACTACCTGATATGTTCTGCCAAACAGATATACTTGGATCCTGTACTCTGCCAAAGATGTCCCTTGAAGAGTGGGCACGTGAACAGAGACGTGATCCGGTCATAAGCCGTGTCATTGACATTGTAAAGGCAGGAAAACGCCTTTCATACAAAAAAAGACAACATGAAAGTCGAGAGGTTCAGTTGTTGCTGAGAGCGGTGAACCAATTAGTGTTGACTAATGAGGTTCTGTACAGGAAGCGTTTTGATCAGGGTAAACCTTGTTATCAGCTCGTTCTCCCAATCAACTTCAGACACCAAGCCCTTGAACACCTTCATGATGCTGTTGGACATTTGGGTGTTGAAAGAACATTGGATCTGATCCGCACCCGGTTCTTTTGGCCCCGTATGGCTCTGGATGTAAACACAAAGATCAAGACCTGTGAAAGGTGTGTACGAAGGAAAGCACGAGCTGAAAAGAGTGCCCCTCTGGTAAATATTAAAACCAGTCACCCTTTGGAATTAGTCTGTATGGACTATCTTTCGCTCGAACCAGATGGAAAAGGTACAAAGAATATATTGGTCATAACTGACCATTTCACTAAATATGCAGTGGCAGTCCCGACAGCAGATCAGAAGGCGAAGACTGTGGCAAAGGCCCTGTGGAACAATTTCTTCATTCATTTTGGATTCCCAGAGCGCTTACATACTGACCAGGGCCGTGATTTTGAGTCCGCCATAATTAAAGACCTATGTTTGCTGCTTCATATAAAAAAAACTAGAACTACGCCCTACCATCCACGCGGCAATCCCGTGGAGCGGTTCAATCGAACTCTTCTTGAAATGCTTGGAACGCTAGAAGAGGGAGACAAAGCTAGGTGGAAAGATTTTGTGCAGCCTCTTGTACATGCGTACAACTGCACTAAAAATGATACCACAGGCTTTTCCCCCTATCAGCTTATGTTCGGTCGTCAGCCGCGTCTTCCCATAGACATAGCCCTTGGGCTAAACCCCGATCAATGTAGTAGAGTGTCCCACTCTGAATATGTCAAAAAACTAACAGAAAGCCTGACAGAAAGCTATCGGCTAGCTACAGAGCATAGCCAAAAGCAAGCCTTACAGAACAAAAGAAGGTTTGATAACAAAGTGAGAGAGTCCACTCTGGCTGCAGGGGACAGAGTCCTTGTGAGGAATGTTGGCCTCAGAGGCAAACATAGGATTGCAGATCGCTGGAGTGAGACCATATACTGTGTTGTTAAGCAGATACCAGACTCACCGGTCTATGTTGTTGTTCCCGAGAATAAGAATGGGCCTGAGAGAGTCCTTCATCGGGATTTGCTTTTACCTTGTGGATTTTTGCCATCTACCTGTGAGGAAGTGAACCCTGGAAACTCAAAACCCAAAGAGGTGCAAAAAGAGGCACAGTTTCCTGTTCGTTTGGGGTATGAGGAGGAACTGGACCTACCTGATATTGAGGATGGAGTTCAGTATTATTCTTCTTATGACCAGCATGAAGGAAAAGACACACAAACAAACTATGAACCAAGAGATCCAGCCTTGGAGGATGATGGGTCAACAGAAAATTCAGATTCTGAAACACCACCCCAAACTGCTTTACATGGAGAGAATACACTTGAACAATCAGATGGTGGAATTGAAAGCACAGGTTTGAAATCATTTTCATTGAACCCTGAGGCTACAGTTTTCCGACCAATGTCACCTTCAGAAGTTGAACAAAATGAGCAAACACCTGTCCATCAAACTGTTTTAACTGATGGTAATCTCCCTGATTCACTGGTAAATACTCCAAGTGATGATCATAGTCACTGTGAAGGGATGGAAAATGGAAAGGAAGATGCCAGTGGAAATGAGCATGTAGATTTAAGACAAAGCAATTGTGACCAAGAAACAGGGTTAAGAAGATCCTCCAGAGAAAGAGTGGCCCCAAAAAAGCTAACTTACCCCACGTTGGGGAACCCATTAGTGACTGTTATGCATTCCATCTTACAGGGATTAGACCAAGCCCTGACTGACACTTTCACTTTTGATCCAATAGCTATCAACACTTTTTCCCTTTAAGGTGGTGTTGTAGGCAACATGCAAGGATGCATGCTGATTTAGGGGGGAGGATGTAACCCACCTAAGTTGATGCATTATCAGGTCCAAAATATTTTCTTTGTTTCATGGTGTAGTACCTGTGTTTCACCAGTAGATGGGATGTATGTGCTACTGACACAGTTGCCGCCATCTTGAAAAATGTCAGACTGACGCATCACTGACGAAAGAGAGCACTGTGTACGATGATGAGAGGATTTGTAAGGAAAAAATGTTATCAGAGTGGTAGATTTTGAGAGTTGATGATATACCCGATCCAAAGGGGTACTGAAGATCGAGGATTTGTTGAATTCTTTGATTTCTTTTCTCCGGTGAGTGTTATACATGACTTGTATATCAGAGTGTGTGATTAGTTAAACCAAGCTAGCAATGCTATGATTGCTTGTGTCTCCATTCCACAAGTTTTAATGCAGTTGTATTTGTCTGCAGCATATTGCGACATGATTACTTAAAACCAATCGGAGAAGGAGTGAAACTATGTGTAGGACAGAACTTGATGACAAGAAATGATCATAAGCAGGCAGTTACACTACCACGTGATATGCTAGTGCTATGTGTAATATGTGATACAGTGATATAGTACTGTGTAATGACCTGTAAGCTGCTGCATAAATTGTTGCAGTTGTGAATGAGTTTTACATCAGATCTGATGTTATTTTTTTGTTGGAAAGAGTGACATTGACATTAATGTTCCCCTGCTTATGCAGGTTGGTTTTTTTCTTTGGTTACCTGATTCAAGTTGGACTGGTTAAATGTGGAGCTACGACTGTGTCAGCGAGCCGTGGACATACTGGATGCCCTAAAACTTCTTCACATTGGACCCATTCATATTCCAGCCCTCATCACCGACAGATAAGCTTGCAACATTGTGCACAAAATCATACTACCCGGGTAGTTTTGTATTTTTTTGGAGCTCTGAGCTATTTTTTTATTATTTTATGGACATTTTATAATCCATTTTGGATTCTCTTTTTTTCTTGAGTAAAAGACTGAAACAAATCTAAAGAGGGATTTAAAGGACAATACATAGCGAATATATAAAGTGTAAGAACTGAACTGAACAAACGGTTCCAGGAAAAGAAAGTGATTATTCATTTTGATACTTTTTGGTTGTTTGAATAAATGCCGGCATTGTTTACTTACAAGAAGTTGTCTGATTTTATCTCACTTTTACTCCTCCTTTAGGATCTAGAGTAGTGAGTACGTGTATTACTCTTTTATACATGTTACACAAACACTCACCAACTACTCGCTAAGCAGTAGTGAAACTGCAGAGTCTTTCGAGGCACGTTGGCTTCAGTGGTACAGCACAACTTTTACTTTGAAGGTGTTTAGTTAGTGAGTGTTTGCAGACAAGTCTTCCATGCAAATTACAGGCAACATGGCAATCTGCTAGCAACCTGCGCAATCACAAGGAGGTTTTTGGTGCAGCACCCCCTTCAACAACCACTCGCCAGCTGTTTGGGCTGTGCAGATATTAATCCACTATCACAATGAAAAAACAGCAACCTGATCATAACTGCCATTTAACCATACGAGATACGAATTTAAGTACAGGATACTGTGGTTAAACTTCTGGTGGTGTGGTTAAAAAGAAAATGAACTTATGTTAAAAGCATTAGTATATGCCGGTGCGTGTTATTCCTTTCTATGCAGACATGCAGCAAAGAAAACTGACTTCAGGAAAAAAAAATGCCTTGCTTTAAGTCAATAGGAATTAGGTTGTATTTACATACCCATCCTTATATTAATAATTTATTTTCAACACGTGCACTTTATCTCTGCACCAGTGTCACAAAAGACCTAGATTAACAGATTGTATCCACAGAGCCCAGATTCTTATCCCAAAAAGATGCAACCATGGCTTTATCCTTGGCTCACTATCAAGATGTCCCCTCCCATATCTATAATCTGAAAAATAAAGAGAAAAACATTAATTCCCCTGCAGTTATAAAAGCTTATATGCTGCAGTGACACCAGCATTAAAATCAACAACACCACTTACTGCTGCTGTTTTAGTATGCAAACTAGCTGGGTTTAAGAGAGTAGCTGTCACTATGGCAGGAGGCAAAATGTATCATGCTGAGTCGCAAAAATGATTATAGAATAGCTGACTTTGCCATCTAGAATTGATCATAGTTGCGATGAAGAGCACATTGTTACCACTGTATCCATGAAGCGTGGGTTGACTAGATTTTTCAAAATTCTGTACAACTTCAAACACACTTGAAAATCCTGTTTAAGATGGCTATATTTACATCATATTCACACCAGACAGTGAAAAAAAAATTAGTCAACCAACTGTAAAGTAGAAGATTTCAAAACTTTAACAAAACTATCTTAAAAATAGATACTAATAATAAAGAATACAACAACAATAACTAACTAAGTAACTAACCTAAGGCCCCAGTCTGGTTACTAGGGAAAGATGGGTTTGTTTATGAGTGGTTGCTGGCAGTCGCTGTGAAATTGATTGCTAAAGCCCCACTCTTGCAGCTCTAGAGACTGGTAAGCATCAGTCTCTAAAAACAAAAGGACACAAACACCATGATACACATTTTAAAAAGAGCCAGTCTTTCATAGGGGAAATTCAAATGGCTGTTATAGTTCTACATAAAACTGGTATTCAAATGTATTTACAGTCAAACGGTGTAGTCAACTCGTAGTTCAATTAACTCACTATTTTCATTATTTCGACAAATAACCTTTACTGCTAAAGAGGGATGCTCATTAACACACACAGAGGAGAACCTGTACTTCCCATCATTGTGGTGATTAACATTTGAGCTGGTTGCCGTGTCTAGTCTTACAGGGTGTTCTTAACAAACTTATTAGGATGTGATTGTCTATGTGTGTGTGTGTGTGTGTGTGTGTGTTCGTGTGTACTTAAAAAAAACAATTATAATGTAGAATGAACGGAAAGATAAAGAAATACGAAATGATGAATGCAAATGACACAACAGGATGAGGATGTCGTAAAAGTGGAGTGAATGCACAGATATGTCTCTGTTCTCTCTATTGTTGCAGTGTTATGTGTCAGTGAGCAAAATCTAAATGTAATGTAAATCTAGGGCAGACTTTCTTTAGGCGGACTGTGTCCTTTTAAAAGGGCAGGATGACTCAGGGTAAAGGCAGATAAGATTGGTGGGGAGGTGGTGCTGGTGTTGCTGGGGGCCTGGGTCTGTTTTTGTGAGTGTAGCATTTCATACCTTCTCTATTAACCATTAAGAAGGATAGAGAACTGCTAACAAACTTAGAAACTAACTTAAAAACTAATGTACTATACTATTTACATTAATGTCACATAATTAAATATTTCCTTTTAACCTGCTCTTCAGTCCTGTCTCTCAACCACAGCTCACTCTATCCACTTGATTTACACCTTTGATCCTTTGAAGCATTTCTTTGTACTGTCAGCAGTGCTGTTAACCGCGGTCTGTTTTACAGACAGCAGTATTGTACTCTTGTAACAACTTGTTCCCAGATGATCCGCCTGCTTAAACAAAAGGTCTCATCTGGACTGTAGCCAAAGCATCTCAGCAGCTGTTGGCTTGTCAGTCGCTTTTTGTACAGTTGTGCAGAATTTTTTATGCGTCAAAGGGTGTAAATTGTGAAACTGATATAATTCTGTCTATGTTGCAAAACCAGTATTTGTGTGTTGTTGTTTTTTTTACTGTATACATATATATTTGCATTAAACAGATGAATATTTCCACAGAGAACATATGCATTGCTTGGTTTATTATTTTTATTTTTAAACATACTGCAGGGTTGCACTAGGAACACTGGTTTTCAGACATGCACCAGTGCGTTCCCCCGTGCTGCTCCGCTCTGTGATGATGTTTTTCTCCACTGAAGGAACTTCATATGTTTCCTGATCAGAAGTTATGTAAGGCCACAGTCTCTGTGCAGTTTCTTTGATCTGCCGCTCGGCGTTGGACAGAGGATCATATTGCAAAGTGACTGTGCAGTGAATGTCAGAGTGTGTGTCTTTATGCAGGAATGGTTTGTGTGTGGGAGTATTAATGTTTTCCTAGGGTTCTCCTAAGTTTATACTTTAATGGGTATAGTTTTGATCTATTACCGCACTGCTTTGCAAAGATTAAAACAGAAAAGAATGAGATTAGAACAGTTGTTGTAACAGCTGCAGGTTAAAAGTTCAAACTGACTGATCTGATCATAGCAGACTCTGTTGGTGCATCAGCCTGAAAAACACTGATTCTGTTTATGTGTGGATGAGTGTTTCCCTGCTCGCAGTATAGCATTTAAATTAACTGACAAAACACTTAAATGGAGTCAGTCAGTTTTATCTGTCATTTACCAGTGACTGTCTACTTAAGCATTTTGGCTAGTGTCCTTATATGTTAAATGATATGATTGCTATTTTTCATACTATACCTCACAAAAGGCTTTAAACTTACAGCTGGCAGCAAAATGTGCTGATATGTATTCCTGTGCCTACTGGCTCAGCTATCGATAACACACATTCAAATGTTCTTTGTTAAAGTAAAGCACATTTGTTTCCATTTAATGTAAGATTACACTGATCATAAATATTGTCAGTAAAAACATTATGATTCATCATAAATGATGAAAGATAGATGTGCAGAAGCCCATTGTAAGTAACTGTAACATAGTCATGAGAAAATTCTGGTTCCAAGAAATCATGGCTATTCTATGTGGGGGGAAAATAAATTTAAAAAAAGTATTTTTAAAAAAAAGTAATGCAACAGTGTGTACTACTCCCCAGAAAACTCCATTTAACTAGGCTTTTACTGGAATACAAAGAGAAATGGGACTCCAACAAGTAAGTCACAGTACGTCTGTTAGACAGACAGATGCTTTACAGGTTTCATTTAACAATACCTATAGAGACCAATTGCTCTGGTTTGTGAAAGGAGCAGTACATACCACTGTATAAAAATCTCACCTTTAGTTCTTAGAATAAATTTATTAAGGGGCATGTTGAAACTAGACAAAAGGCATTTCTTTATCAGTCATGATGATTTTCAGCTCCAAGCTAACTTAACATAGGAGTGATGTTGCTGAAAATGAACCTCTGTTCTTCTAATATAAAATATTACATTAAAAATAATTAATGATTAATTTTCCTTAAATTATTAACTGTGGTTTCGAATGTTTCAAGTTAACGTTATGTTTGATAGGAACGAATAAGCTTCTCTTTCAAAAAAACGTTGCAATTTCTAAATGACCCTAAACCTCTGAGCAGTACTGTAGACCGAAATGTGGACTTATATTATTGGTTGCACTGAGTAGAAACTGTAGAAATGCTAATAGAAGTCAAGAGCTAAGCGTGAAGCAGGGAGCAGGTCAAAAACATTAAATGGACACTGACATTGGCAATTAGAAGTAGATAAGAAAACAAATAAAAGAGAAACATTATGAGATGGAGGCAGAGATGGGGTTTCAGCCAGAAGCTGCATCCGCAAAAGCTTGGTCAGCACACACGCCCGGTGACAACACTGTGTGTGACAGGTGTCTTCAAGACTGGGCGAACAAACTCACACATGCATACACACACTAAGACCAGATATATCTGCAATGTACATACCTGGGCAGCAGACAGACAGTGAGCGTAATGATGAAGGCAAGAAGCAGCTCCACACTGTTCACTGCTGTCAACTCCTATTTTAACAGCATTAAACTAAAGTTAATGGAAAAGAGCGTAGTCGCTCACATCCAGGTAGATTCTGAATTTGGACCATGTAGGATTGGTGTGGAGACTTACAGTATAATGTGGCAGTCAAGTTTTGCCCAAACATTTCAGAATTATACAGGATGGAAAAACAGCCCTTACATCTTTTGGCAGCTCAACAATCCCCCTGCTGTGATGAAACAGCAGGAGAAGCACTAGAAAAGGGGGGCAGCTGAATAAATTATCTGGTATTTTTTGATTTCTATCCCAAAAGGTAATCAGAGTGAAACATTTCATCTGATGAAACAGATCCAGCAGTGACCCCTGTAAATTGTTTCAGATGACAAATACAGGGTTCATATTTATATCAGTTTTTTTTATTACCTACATTAAGCTGCACGTATTCAATCAAAGACAGAGAGTAAGAAATGGATGGCTGTAGAACGTAAAACCCTCCATAATCATCAAAGTTTCTTCCATATTACTATCTGACTTACATTTAATACCTCAATACATTTAAATTATGTACACTGTATTTATTTTTCATCTATACAAACAGATTATTTCTAAGTAAATATTAATATGTCATGGTCCAGTGTTGTGTCAGCACAACAAGTTCTGCTTTTTGTCGTGCCTGCACAACAGAACAGCCTTGTGCATAACCGAGGTGCTCGTCAAAAATAGTCAGATTTGCATGAAAATCCCCCAAAGTGAGGAAGACATCAAATCCCATGAAAGGAGTGCAGCTGCAACGTGAATCTTACTTTTTAATGCTTTCTTTATTGTTGAAAGCCAAGGCCTCCAGAAGGTCACAACTTTAATGTGTTTTCGTTTACTGTAAGCGTATTATGCATTGCATATTGAGTATTCACTGGCACCGATTCAAAGTGTGTGACCCTTGACAAAGACACAGTGTCAAAACTGTTTTAAATAGCACGGGTGATTAGGGGTGGTGGAAGGCGGAGCCACTGTGTATAAAAATTAAGCCATTCTCAGCAGTTGCAGTCTTCTTCTCGGTAGAATATTTCATGCAAATGACACGGTGCATCTCATTATTTCCTTTCTTGACATTCATACGTGTTAAAATGTGTTGTATCGAGTTGCCTTACATAATTTACTACTGTATAGCGTGAGGTAATGTCAATGTTATAGCATAATTTTGC
The DNA here is from genome assembly GCA_024447675.2 of Pterophyllum scalare. NCBI lineage: Eukaryota > Metazoa > Chordata > Actinopteri > Cichliformes > Cichlidae > Pterophyllum > Pterophyllum scalare. The sequence goes on from JAMQGT020002634.1 coordinate 28,642, forward strand.
ATTAAATTACTCAGAGAATGCATCTGGAACATTTCCAGCGCAGATGTTTGATAACAGTATTTCATCAGCTCACAGGACTTACTTGCTTAGATTCTGGCAGGCTTTCAGACAGCAGATTCATATTCATATGTTTGACGTTCAGATATTAGGATCCCAGAAAAATTTACTTTTTTTAAATAAAATCGTATAAGCTATTTAGGACTGTAGATTTCTGTACTGTTGTTGTTAAAAATGTTTTTTCATTGATGAAGAGTGAAATGCAAGTCTTTGGCAACCTAAGGGGAGGAGCCACGACTGCAAATACTATACTGCTCATATTTAATTATAAAGTGTTAATTTTCCAGTGTTGTACTTGGTATTGCAGTTATGTTGCATTAGTAATTGCTGTTAATCTGTAACGTCTTTATGGCACAGAACAATGCTTTGGTTTGGCTTGCAGCACGGTGCCATGACTGAGGTTACTGTGGCAATTACAGACCTCTGGCCACTGTTGCTGTTTGCTTGTGTGTGCGCGTGTGTGTGTGTGTGCGTGCGTGAGGCTAATAAAGCTTTGTTCCTGTTCCTGTGTGGTAAGAGGAGCACAGGAACTGCAAATTGAAGCACACTTCTCTTTCTTGAGGCTCTGTTTTTCCATGTGAGCTTGCTATAGTGTTTTAAAAGTCATTTACTAACATGTTGACTTTCTTTTTTAAACAAGCAGAACAAAAAAGTTTTGTTGCACAAGTTTAATGAATTAATCATAATTTTAAGGTGCTATTCTGCCTACAGTGTATGGTTGAAATTGTGCTGTGCACTAGCAGCTGTTACTAAGGACAAGAAGGTCTGCTTCCTTCCCAGAATTGCACTGAAAGCACCGAAAAAACAACACTGGATGCAAGACAGGAGGAAACTTCCAGCTGAGTTGGAACTTCCAACTTTGATTTACACTGTAACATATAATATCTCAGGCTTGTATTTATTTGAGAACACAGTGAGAAGGGCTTGGTTGGGGGCTGTATTGAGGGCAAGCCAAGATCCACAGAGGGTTTTTAGCCTCATTTTCTGACCGGCCAGCTCCCAGGCCTATTTAATATTTCACAGCTCTCTCTGAAATGGAGGAGAATGCACTTAATTAAGTGTGAACAATAAATTGGCTATAACCAATTCACTGCGGTGCATGTATGGCCGGTTTCAGGCTTTTGATCATTCAGCAAGGTCCCTGAATGTGCGCGTCCCCGAAAAGCTGCGTGCATTCAGATGCATGAAATTACAGTGTGACGTGATTCAGCCGTGACAAACAAGAACTTTGAAGTGTTAAAATCACCAGCTGGCTGTCAGTGCCCTCAGACTCCTCTGCTGGTCTCAGAAGAGTGGTTTGCTTTAAATGAGGTGGGTGTCAGAAATGAAAGCACAAAAAATATACAATAGAAGTATATGAAGTTAAATTTTGCAGGCAAAGCTAGAAGTCTTTAGAGATCGATAATCCTAGTAACAAGAATCGTGAAAGTTTTTAGGGCCAAAACATTTTGAAGATCCTAAAAAGAGCCTGGGATTAAATTTTAAAAATGAATATCTTTAACCTGCTAAGAATGATTAATACTACCGATTTTATAAACATCAAAATCAAGCCAAATGCAAAAAATGCAAAATGTTGATACAAGATTTAGAGCTCTCAGACACAATTAATGGGTTTATACGTGATTTAGTTATTTGAGAAGTGGCAGCACATTTGCCTAATTTGCAAAAGATCCCCGGTAGGCACAACCCCAGTCTTAGGGGTCACAAGCTAGAGTACTCCTAGTACCCATCCAAAGCCCGGATAAATGGGAGGCTTGAGTGAGGAAGGGCATCTGGAAATCTGTGCCAAATCAAATATCTGCTGTGGTGACCCCGCGGGAAATAAGTGAGCAGCAGAAAGTAGTGTCAGTAATTTAAACAGGTGTGACGATGGATAATTTTATGGGCAAGAGAATTCACTGAGAGTCATATGTGCAAGGACCACAAATGGTCCTTGCATCGCCTTGCACTGTTACTTAATATTAATTGGTGATGTTATTTGGCACAAATTGTTTACCATGCTACCCAAAATGGCTTTCAGTATTCCAGAGCACTGATTGTGAAGGCAGGAGAGAAAAGACAGAATGATGCTGCGTGTGAGGTTTACATACAAGTAACTAAAAAGTTGTCAAAGAAGGTGTGATAGTTTCATCTCTGTCATTGACAGAAGCTGCAAACTGTAGCTGCTTGAGAGGGAGCCCGACAGTTTTTGCTTATGATTCCCTAATATGGAGCCACTTTTAACCCATTCATATATGTCTATGTGCTGTGCTCTGCTGAAGAAAAGAGTGAGTTTACCTTCTTAAATTGTTTGATTGTGTAGGATAAATAATAACAATACTGTTTTTTGTTTGTGTGCTGGTTTTTTAAAGAGCCAGAGGGGAAACTAAAGAGCAGGAAATATGTTTTTGTTTTGGTGTGGGGACAGAATCCTAATGTTATCTCATGAAGGTTAAACCAACTGAAATATATACTGCCATCAGTTTGTTCCATGTCTCCAATCAAAGGCAAACACAAGAGTTAAGAAACAGTAAAAGTCAATTAAGCAAATAAAACACAACAACAAAAGATACATATTTACACTGCTTACAGCCTCCTTTATGCTATCATTGCCAATTACAAATGGCACTGTGGCTCTCTGATTAAACATAAGCTGGAGACATTTTAGAAATACTTTTTTTTTCTTCTTAACCGAATGAACCAATATGAAGCAGAAACCTTGTCCTGGTAGGCAAGCTTTTTTTTTTTTTTGTCTCTTCACTCATTATTTCTTAAACAGTGATGAAGAGTTTCAGGGTTTGTTCTTCATGCGGGGACTGAGAGCTGACTATGATCTAGAGTGTTTGAACAATATCGTTTTTTTTTATTGCTTTGGGTGGACAGCACACCAACACGACTACACACACACGCACACACACACGCGCACACACACACACGCACACAAGCACATACGCAGTCACAAAGACTCCCCTGGTCTTGGCAGCAGATGCCGGCCTGACCAGATGAACTGTTATTGATGGAGGAATGTATCATCCTCCCTCCCACTGTCTCTGACACACTGCACTGATGAAGTATGCTGGTGCTCAGAAGTGCAACCACAGTGTGAGAGATACTAATCCATATATTGTGAGACCCATATCTTGCAAAGAAATAAAAGACAGTACTTTATCCTACCAATACAGTATGCAATTAACTAAAATATGATATATAAACATCATAGAATATCTCATAAGAAACAAAAAAAAAAAACGGAATCTGTGCCAACTAAATTTTAGTGCTTTTTTTTTTGTAGCTGATAACATCTGCTTTCATATTTAAGGAAGAAATACTGTCAAGGTATATCTCTCTCAGGGTACATAATCCACTATGATCAAATTATATATAGCTCAATATTGTCTTTCATTTGTCCCTCTTTATTAAATACTAAAGTACTTTTCTGGTTTCAAATTGGAAGAGTGCATTCACAGAACTTAGCATACAGATTATAAAAACTTGTAGTTATAATGTTTTAGATTTCAGGGTGGTGGATCAGCTCCAGTGTTTCCACCTTTATTCTCCTCTGCATGTGTTTCATTTAATGTAGTTTAGCAAAAGACAAAGTGGTGGCGTTAATGTACTGTAATTACAGATGGAGACGGACTGTGGGGCAGACTGCCATCTACTGGATTAAATGCAACCCCCCTCACCCTTCTCACCTTAGCCCAGCCAGTCCTACCTTTTCTCATTCTAACTCCCACTCAAGAAGTCAGTCAGAGTTCATACACACACAACCTGGAATCACCTGATGTATGCACATGCACAGGTTTAGTCTGGAGACGTTAAGAAACACATGAAAGCTTCTACAAAATGTGTGCCCATTTTAGTATATTACAGTCATTTCCTTTGCATGGGATAACACGATCTACATCCATCCACTCATTTGCCTATTTTGTTTATCCATTTATTCACCATTCAGGGTCACTGCTAGCTGTGCACATATCTCAGTATGTTTCCAGTTAAATAGATCAACAGTAAATGAACTAAAGTCACTGTTATTGAGGTGGATGTGAACCAACCTCACTGTCTCTCCAGGCATCTGGAGCACAAGAGTCAGCTACACATCATGCAGGAAGTCCATTCAATTAATTACATGGACAGTGGTGATGATAATAATAATAATAATAATAAATAAATAATGTGCTTAACTGAAAAATTAACTCAAGGCATAGCCAAAGCTTGCTGCACAGTGCATTTGTCGTAGTTAGAGATGTTATGTTTATTTCATTTAGAATAATGTAAATTGGTACATCTGCCCACACAGCAGCCTAAGTTAAACAAGTAAACAGTGCAGATCACTCCAGGTTTATTATTATTATTATTATTAAAACTGGGTTGGGTTATATTCCACAAAGATTGGCACCTTCTAATCACTCAGATTAATATTTATGTAACACAACAGAGACACACTTGTAGAGGGAAGTGAAGTGGGGGAAACCCAGCCTACACACAGGATATGGTTCATAAGAATTGTTGCATATATGAGATGCATTTAAAACAAGTCAGCCAAACAGCAGTGGTTTATATAGACTGCTGTAAACAATTCAATTATCGACATGACTCTGACTGTGATCTGTCAGGCGCAGTGAGGATCTCGAAGCAGGAAGCTTTTATATGGTGATAAAATCGATTGGACCGATGCGCGCACCAATCAGAAGCGTTTGATTTATGTTTAAGGGACTGTTGAGAGGAGCAGTCGCCTGGCAACCGCCTAATGAAATGTATGAACTGTGGCTGTTAAAATAGCGACCTTCGAACCTATCAAGGAAATTAAGCATTAAAGGAGCCTGGATTTCTTTTTCTTTCTTTTTCTCTCTTTAAGGAAGAAATGCGTGTTAATCGGAAAACTCAGTTTCCTGTCATCTCGTATAAAAACAAGTAACGTCGGAGATAAATGTGTGGCAGACCATTTAAACGTCGTGATTCATATTTTGTCGAAAGCTTTTCACAAGACCCTTTAAATCCTTTCACTGCCTCTTGGTATCATTAGTTCTCAGTAGGGATGTTAGAGCTTCGCGCAGTCGCCAGGGTATGCCTGAAGCTCAGTCTAAATCTTAGTATGTAGGCTCTGTGAACAATGGTTGAACACCGCTCTCTCTGGACTGAGAAAAGACGTGACATCGGTACCCAATGAAAAAGCATCAGTCTCAGCAAGTCCCGCATCTCAGTCTTCTTCTCACAAGATAAAAGAAAACGGCGAATGTGGCCCGATAGAGTGTTTCTAGTTCCGTTTATTCTTTTACTGAATACTAAAGATAAAGTAATCATAAAGGTGGCTACTTAAAATGCCATTTGTTCCAAGAAACAGGCTAATGATTACTGAAATTAAGTCTAGTTCCACCCCCACCCTGTCTTCTGTTACTTTCGAAAAATAAGTTGGTTTAAATGAAAGCTGGATGAAAATAAATATTGGGATCGATATTCTTGCAGTATTGTCCGATTGATCACTGAATCTGAAGGAATGAAAATGGGATGGATGTGACTGACTGTTTCTGTGGAAACCAACTTTCCCCTACCTACACTATCCTCGTTCATCCTCAACTACCCAGCTCATAGTCTGGATGGGTTTGCTGACAGAATATAGATTAGACCGCTCAGATCATTCCATCCTGAGAGCTGATAAGGTTTATCCAAACTCGTGTGATAAAAGAACAAACGCTGGAAATTATATCGCAGCTTACATTAAAGACGTCTTTCAATAAAAGAGTACTCAAAAATATATTTGTGACTTACAACAATTGGTAACGGCAAAACTGTTTGCCACTTCCAAATTGTCAATGTGAGGCGTCAGTCTGAATTCCGAGGTGCCAAACTGAACCATTCCTATCCGAAACGCGCTGTATTCTTGATCCGCGCCCCTTGGAAAAAGTCCCCCTGAAATTACAATAAAAAATATACAATAAAAAAAAAAAATTTAACACTTGAAAAATGAGAATAATATAACACATTTAGAACCAATTTAATGGGTTTTTACGCACAAAAATGTTTATACCCAACTGGCTTTTTCGGTTGAACTAATGGGCGCTTACCAATTTGAACACTGGGCGAGCCTCCAAGCGCGCATCCCCATAAAACCAGGAGAACTGAGACGGATAAATTCACTATCTTTTCCATGTCCACAGTTTAGGTGTCCACATCCACTAGGGTATTCTGATATTCCTCTTTCTCTCCGGAGATGTTAGATCCCAGACATGTTGGACAGGTTCAGCCGTGGGGAAAAAAAAAAATCAGCAGGAAAGGACCGTTTTCTGCAGGTGGCTAGCAGTGAAAGGACACCAGCAGTGAAGGAATGGTCGCCTGCAACGTAGGTTTGCTGTCTCTTCTTCCGCTCCTCCTCGTCGCTCCCCTCCTGCTGGCAGCTGATACCTCCTCTAACGCACAGGCACACTGCGCGTCTCCGCTCGGCGAGCAGATCTTCTCAGCATCACACCCACAAGTGAGGAATGTTAATGAGAAGGCGGACAGAGACGAAAAAAGCCGAGAATCAACTACTTGGCGACAAGTGAGCACGGCGCACTTTGAAAAATATAGGGAAAACGCTTTACTCTAAATAATGTAATCTTCCCTTTGTCAAACATGCGCCAGTGAGCAACAATAAGACGTTAAATATCCAAACATTGTTTATTCACAACATCCGGGAGTCATTAGTCCTACTTTATTTTTGTTCGTATAATCTTTACACTTCAATTTTCTTATGTTAGAGTCCCAATTCACTCAAAGTTCAATCCCCCCCCTTTTTTTGCCCCAAATTAACATCGCTGCTGCCAAGCTTGTGCTTTCTTTGTTTTTGCATTGCCTTGAGTCAAAAAGCAGACTTCCAGTCCAGAGTAGATTTTGGTATAATTGTCACGTACGTATGCTTGTTTACATTAAGTCATCAAAGACATTTACTGTGTCCACACAGGTATGTTTAAAGTAGCTGTTGTTCATTTCTGGCACTTACCTGCTATTGTAACCATTTTAACATCAGTGCATTTAAACACGATCATTAGTTCAAAACTCAAAGACACTGAGAAAACAGAGGAGCTGGAAATATGTATTTTTGTGACTCTATCCTGAAAAGGCCTATTGTGATGCTGGTTTCCAAACAAGTATAATCATTTAAAAGATATGCTTAAAGTATCTCCAAAACTATATGTAATTTCAGTTGTAATGATCAAAGCCACTGATTGATTTTACTGTTGACTGAGCAAGCAGTTAATCTGTTCACTTTTAGAATTCTTATTGACTGATCCAAAAGGAAATTATCTCTCAAGACCACTGCAGGACCCTGTCAATCACATAGGCCATTTATTATTAATTTATTATTATTATTTATTATTATTTATAACTGATCTTGCATCAAAAACATTTGTAAGGATCAATTAAGTCTATATTTAGTTTTATAACTGACAGATATCAAACATGTCTATGAGACATATGAAAGCTTGGAGTAAGACATTCAAATATATTTGGTCACTTGAAAAACAAGCCTCCTCTACGGCACGTTCAAGGCTCTTACTGGGAAAACTCATCAAGCACATCAGCTGGAGGCCATCACTCATGCCCTCCAGGAATAACCATCAAATGAATCTCCTCTTTAACTTTGATCTAGTGCTCATCTCCACCTTCTGCATACAAATCTGATGCAAATATATTCCTGGTCTTGGATCCCATTATGAATGGGGTTAAATGGAGGAGAGCTTGCCTTGCAGCCAACAGGAAATAAGTGGCAATCCTGTCACCTGGTTTTATGATATGCATATCTCAGCCTGCACAGACAGATGTATATTAATCACTGGCAGTGTGAGATAGCAGTCTGGGAGCAAACTAATGAGGCTGAGAGTGAGTGGGAGCTGAGGGTGGTGGCATTTATAAGCAACAGTTTGTCAGATTTCAGCACCACGGACAGCACATCACCTATATACCATCTCGTGTTGAGAGAAGTCTTTAGGTGAATGAGAACACGTAGAGGTGGTAGCACCTGGGGTAGTAGTGCTACTGTTAGATTGGACCCCCTTTTGGCCTGAGAAATGCTTTAATTCTTTGTGGCTTAGATTCAACAAAGTGCTGCAAACACTGCGCAGAGATGTTGGTCTGTATTAACATGAAACATCATCACGCAGTTCCTGCAGATTTGTTGGCTGTGAGTTCCCATTCTACCACATCCCACAGGTGCTCTGTTGTCTTGAGATTTGGTGACTGTGGAGGCCATTCAGTGACATGCGGGTTTATCCTGCTGGAAGCAGCCATCAGAAAATGGCTATTCTGTGGTACTAAGGAGGCCAATGTGTGCAGAGAAAATATCCCCCACAACATTGTACCACCACCACTGATCTCAACTGTTTATACAAGGCAGGATGGATCCATGCATTCAGACTGTTGCACCAAATTCTTACCATAGTATACTGCTAAAAAAAAATTAATAAAAGGAACACTTAAACAACACAATATAACTCCAAGTAAATCAAACTTCAGTGAAATCAAACTGTCCACTTAGGAAGCAACACTGATTGACAATCAATTTCACATGCTGTTGTGCAAATGGAATAGACAACAGGTGGAAATTATTGGCAATTAGCAAGACACACTCAATAAAGGAGTGGTTCTGCAAGTGGGGACCACAGACCACTTCTCAGTACCTATGCTTTCTGGCTGATGTTTTGGTCACTTTTGAATGTTGGTGGTGCTTTTCACACTCGTGGTAGCATGAGACGGACTCTACAACCCACACAAGTGGCTCAGGTAGTGCAGCTCATCCAGGATGGCACATCAACGCGAGCTGTGGCAAGAAGGTTTGCTGTGTCTGTCAGCAGTAGTGTCCAGAGGCTGGAGGCGCTACCAGGAGACAGGCCAGTACACCAGGAGATGTGGGGGAGGCCATAGGAGGGCAACAACCCAGCAGCAGGACCAAACGTGCATGTGTCTGCACAAACGGTTAGAAACCGACTCCATGAGGATGGTATGAGGGCCCGACGTCCACAGATGGGGGTGGTGCTCACAGCCCAACACCGTGCAGGATGCTTGGCATTTGCCAGAGAACACCAGGATTGGCAAATTCACTACTGGTGTCCTGTGCTCTTCACAAATGAAAGCAGGTTCACACTGAGCACATGTGACAGACGTGACAGAATCTGGAAACATCATGGAGAGCGATCTGCTGCCTGCAACATCCTTCAGCGTGACCGGTTTGGCAGTGGGTCAGTAATGGTGTGGGGTGACATTTCTTTGGAGGGCTGCACAGCCCTCCATGTGCTCGTCAGACTGCCATTAGGTACCGAGATGAGATCCTCAGACCCCTTGTGAGACCATATGCTGGTGCGGTTGGCCCTGGGTTCCTCCTAATGCAGGACAATGCTACACCTCATGTGGCTGGAGTGTGTCAGCAGTTCCTGCAAGATGAAGGCATTGAAGCTATGGACTGGCCCGCCCGTTCCCCAGACCTGAATCCGATTGAGCACATCTAGGACATCATGCCTCGCTCCATCCACCAATGTCACGTTGCACCACAGACTGTCCAGGAGTTGGCGGATACCTTAGTCCAGGTCTGGGAGGAGATCCCTCAGGAGACCATCTGCCACCTCATCAGGAGCATGCCCAGGCGTTGTAGGGAGGTTATACAGGCACGTGGAGGCCACACACAATACTGAGCCTCATTTTGACTTGTTTTTAGGACATTACATCAAAGTTAGATCAGCCTGTAGTGTGTTTTTCCACTTTAATTTTGTGTGTGACTCCAAATCCAGGCCTCCATTGGTTAATAAATTTGATTTCCATTGATGATTTTTGTGTGATTTTGTTGTCAGCAAATTCAGCTTTGTACAGAACAAAGTATTCAATGAGAATATTTCATTCATTCAGATCTAGGATGTGTTATTTGAGTGTTCCCTTTATTTTTTTGAGCAGTGTATTTAGATGTCACAGTAGAAACAGAGGCTCATCAGAACAGGCAACATTTTTTCCAATTTCTATTGTCTAATTTGGATAAATCAGTGTGGATTATAGCCTCAGTTTCTACAGAAGTGGTACCTGATGTGGTCTTCTGCTGCTATAGCTCGTTTGTTTCATTTGGTTCAATGTGTTTTGCATTCAGAGATGCTCTTCTACGCATTCGGTTACAATAAGTAGTGATTTGCATTACTGTTGCCTTTCTGTTAGCTTGAAGCAGTCTGGTCATTCTCCTCTGGTCTCTTGTAATTTAGTCGTAAGTAATTTTTAGCCAGAGAACTGCTGCGCACTGGATATTTTGTCTTTTTCAGACCATTCTCTAAACCTTAGAAATGGTTGTGAGGCAAAATAGAAGATCAGCAGTTTCTGTAATACTCGGACCAGCCTATCTGGCATGGTGGTGTGTCCACAACCACCATGTCACTTTTAAAGTCACTTAAATCACATTTCTTCCCTATTCTGATTCTCAATTTGAACTTCAGCAGGTCATCTTGACCATCTCTATGCACTTAAAAGCATTGGGTCGCTGGCAACGTGACTGGCTGATATTTGCTTTAACATATATTTGAATAGGCATACCTAATGAAGAAGCTGGTGAGTGTAAGTACCGACATGATCACACAAGTAGAATTCAGTTCAAAAGATTTACAGTTTAGCTCGAAAACTTTATTTAAAAAACAACCGAAAGAGAATGCAAAATATCTGTTATAAGACATCATTACACATAAAACAGCTATGGTATTCATGGTAGATCCTAGTTCAATTTTAACCTGTAATTTTTCATGTTATATATTACATTTCCAATTGTCTTTTCACTCACTTTTGAGATGACAGACAGAGTAAAGTACCTCAGCATTTTAGCACTGCTGCCTCACAGCAGGAAGGTAATTTCAAAGTTAATTCTCCTGTCACTGTGTCCTTCACAAAGGCACTGGCTTGGGAGGAAAACAACATCTGGACCCAGTCTCTGCTGGTAGCCTGCTGCTCCTAATGCTTAGGTCAAATGCAGGGAATGGGTTTTTATAGGGATCAGAAAAATATACCCTTATGCTCTCTTATCATTAGCATGTACCTGTAAACATCGGCACATCTCATCCTACCCAAGTTGGAGCCTCTGTAGGTTGAGAGGAGAGGTACATGCTGGATAGGCTGCCAGTCTATCACAGGCTAACACAGAGAGACAGATAATCATTCACACTCACATTCACACCTAAAGCTAATTTAGAATCACCAATTAACCTAACCTAACCTAATGCTAGCTGGAGTATGTGGTGAGAAGCCACACAGGAACAGAGAGCACAAGCAAACTACACACAGACAGACCCAGTCAACCAGTTGCTTCAGAGCGAGACTCTTGTTTAACAGAATCCGTTTCAGCTGTATTTATTACTTCCTTGTCAGACTGTTGCCACATCCTCACATCTCAGCAATTCATTTGGATGAAAAATGTTATTGTTACCAAAAACGATTAATTCCCAAAATAACAGAAAACGTAAACATAACATGTATAACATCATAATTTCCTTTCTACCTGTGGGGAATTTTTTAGGCTATACCTATAACTCCCTTCATTTAAATAGAACCCCAAAACTTTTTCTTTCTTATGCTATTTTGATTTGAAATCCTTCTCCTGGTCAGTTTAATTCTATACTCGACTACTTATATTCCACAGGCACACATATGTTCATCTGTTTGACTTTGTCTTGAGGTTCTGTCATGCATGGATTCTTTGTTTTCCTGCTGCTGCTAGAAAGAAACTCCATTTCAGTTTGATCATTTTAGAGCACATTTGCCAATGTACTGAATTGGCAGCCTGCAAGATAATTTAACTGTCACAATGCTGAAGTGTGACCTAATGAGTTTTTAGGGGTGAAATGAGAATAACATTTTCAACACTATGAACAGTTCAAAACTCATAATCAAATCCTGGCCCCACATGCCGTGTAAGAACATTTACACGGAGTATCTTGGCACAAATAAACCAAAAGAGTGAGAGGAGAATTTTACATGTGCTAATAAACTGCTTCTGCCTTGTAAATCCATCATTGTGAGCAAACAACTGATAAAATCAACTCAATGACCTTTTGAGAAATCTTTAATCACTCAGATGTGTGTATCCCAGAAAGGCTGTACTCTAGAAAGCATTTACATTTCTGGCATTTAGTTGGCTCTCATATCTAGAGAGGTAAACAAATCCAGCACATGCCCTTTCTGCAACAGAATGCTTATTTTCATTATTCCTTGTGCAGGATCCATATATGGCTATTAATAGCTATTATTGTATGTGTTTTATTCTGTATTTTTGAAACTCTCTATGTTTAAACTAACCTTAAAAACAGGTTTGCAGAGAATTGCCTCTCTCATAGCGTTTTGCAAATAAAATAATAATTAGAAATTAGTTAAATATGCTATCCACTCAGGTAAATAGGACCAAAACACATTACAGAACAACAGAAATTGAATATATTCTTTCTCAGTACTTGAAGAATCAGCAGTGTCACAGTTATTCTAATATTCTCAACATTTCTCAGAACGTTCCAGAGGGCTAGACAACTCCCCAGCACAGGAAGGAGAGAAAGAGTTCAGACACAACCACACTGCTGTCAAATGCAGGAGTACAAGTTTCAGCTAAACCATATTTCCATTGTGAAATCATGTTCTTCAAGGATAGTTTGAGGCAGTCGAGTCCTGATCTTCCCAACTTTTGGGCTCTAAATTATTGATATGTACGATAATGTTCCAAACATTTTTGATCTTGTTAATAATTCAGGCCAAACATGGGAAAATATTTAAAAAAAATAATGCCAAAGTGTTTCCTTAAAATCATGAGGTAACAGTCTCGGCTGCCAAGCTAGTGCGCTGCCTCCAGGCTACATTGTGTAGAGTGAAAAATTCAACACTCAACACTCCTCTTCCTCAAAAAAGACTAACTGCAAGACCCACATCTAAGCACAACACATGTAGGATATGAATTACCGCATGTCGTAAATTAGCAAGTAATAAATGTGTGCATTGGTATGTGTGCTGTTTTTGTGCAATGCACATTTTTTCCTTTATGTAACTGTTTAGTAAACCTGTTGTTTATGTGTGGAAAATATGTAATACCTCAGGGAAAACAATAACACTAAGTGCACCATAGTATTAAGCAGCCGCCCAATAAATGCCAGATGAATAAAAATATGCAAAAAAAAAAAAAAAGTTGAAATGTTCATTATATTTGCTCATTTAAAATGATATACTACAACTCATTTTAAAACAAAAGAAGAGGCTTGTGTACTACTCTGCTGCATCACCTCTTCTTTTATAACTATGTGGGAAGGAAACAACGAGACCAACTGCTGTAGTATTGAATGTGAAGTGTTTTCCAGGCTTGATATTGGATTTCAGCTGCTCAATGGGTCCTCCTTTGTAGTAGTTTTGTTATTAATGAGTGACATGCCTGCACTGCAATGACTCGGGCTCTTTTACTACAGTGCTGATGTAATACATGCAAAACACAGTTTGTAGTCGTTTTGGTCATATAAGCAAGACTTTCCATGAAAAAAGCAAACATTTGGATGGTAATACACATTGCTCCAAAACCTATAACTATTGGTTGGCATCAATGGTGCCTTCACAGATGTGCAAGTCACCTGTGACGTGTACTCAAACATACCACCAGGGATTCTGGCTGCACTGATAGCATGGCAGATTGCCCCTCCCTTCTTTAGTTTGGAGTTCGTGACCACCATGATTTCCAGAGAAGGCAGCAGCATTTCTAGATCGCCTTCATACATTTTCACAGTTCACTGATTATGATTTTTGGAAATGTTCCTCTGCAGTGACTTTCCCCAGACAGTTGTATTGTTTCTTTGTTTGTTAGTTTTCATTGCAGTGGCTAACTAAGGCACAGCACAGTGAGCTCTTCCCTATTTTTACTCCCAATCACATTTCTGACTTGTTGCCAATTAACCTAATTAATTTTGGCTGTTCCACCATTTTTTAGCATTACATAATGTCTGCAGTCTGTTGCCCTTGTTCCAAATATTTGCTGACAATAAATTCAAAATGAGGATATCCTAAGAAATAAAGTATTAAATAGTTTATTCATTATGATATTTTCAATCAGTTCTAGGATTGAAAAGATTTGCAAATGAATGCATTTTGTTTTCATTTGTATTTTATAGCCATTTGTTTTTAGAAACATGATTTTAACTCCTGTAACAGACCAACAGAACACAGAAAGGAAAATCAGTCATCATTCATTCTGAAACAGGGTTATCAGCCATATTTATTCAGGTATGAAAAGGTACTATTCAGTATTTAGTGACCTGTAGTCAAATCTAGGAATTCTAACTGGACGTTGGGACTTACAGAAACAAATGCAGCATGAAATCAACCAAATTTAATAATTCTTTGTCTTGTGCCACCTGATCAGAAAATGGAAAACAACATTGTTCTGTGACTTGCAGCTGCTGCTGACGTGACACTGACTTCAGGGCTGTTTGTGCATACAGTAAAGCGGTGATGTGAATACAAAACAAGGCCTTTGGTCACACAGAAGTTGCTAAGCCAAGCATATCCTACCATTAGAACAGTTTTGGGGAGTTAAACCTGCGGGGATTGGTCCCAAGGTCAGGAAGAGTGCTGAGACTGGACACTTTGCCTGCCTATGCTTCCATCAATAACATTCAGTCAATCTTCATAGGTACGCACTGACCATCTGACCTCTAAATCACTGTTTCAGTCTTGAATCATGTGAGAGTTTCCAAATAATTAGCCTAAAACCCACTTAGTCCTTATGTAATAACGTTATGTAATATATTTAAACTGTGTTATTAAGAGAAATACAGTACTGTGCAAAAGTCTGATGTCACCTCCGCCTCTTTATATTTTGCTGGGAAAATGGGAAATGGGTGCAGCGACTCACTGGCATGTGTAAACATACCTGTATATACAGTATAGAAGGCAAAAACAGAGTTTTATCATTCTAACAAGCCTGAAAGTCAACATTTGGTTCAGCATGACCAACTTTATTTCTCGACACAGCCTGAACTTTCTTGCTTTCAGCTTTCAGCTTTCTTGGAATTTCTTTACATCGTCTTCAGGAACAGTTCTCCAGGCTTCTTGAATGACTCTTCTTTGGATGTGGACTGCCTTCCACGTTCCACTGTATGTTTTTCCATCCAGATATACTTTTACCGCATTGGCAGTGTGTTTGGAATCATGCTGTAAAATCAACCAATCAGACACTTTCCAGATGGTATTGTATGGTGGGCCAAAATCTGACAGTACTTTCCTGTATTCATAATTTTATCACTCCCAAACACTGAAATGCTGGGATGCAGCACCAGTTGTATTTTACAGATGCTTGTAGACACACACCCCTGACCTCCTTTGTACGCACTGATGACAATTTGAACCAAAAATTTTAAATCTGACTCATAACACCTTAAGACCTGTTGCCACTGATTTTCCGTGTCATACCTTATTTTTTCTCCATGTTCCCCTTCCTTAAGAATATATATTTTTTTTTGACAGCCTTTCTCCCACTGAGACCATGTCTGATGAGACTTTGGATCAACTGATGCGTTTCTCGGGTCCTATGTCAGATCTTTGCTGGACTTTTTCCTAGTTCTTAAGGACATGACTTTCAGATACTGTTCATCTGTTATTGATAGCATTTAAGGCCCGCCACTTCTTTTTTTTGTACTCCACTTATCCAGTTTCCTCAAATTTTTTAAGGACACACTGCACACCATGCTGAGATATAACAGCTTTTCAGGTAATGGCTGTTTTGGAATCATCTTGTTGGTGCAAATGTGCCATTTTATGCCTGTCAAACTGTGTTATCTTTGGCATTTTTTGTAGATTCAGTTAAAGAAATGGCAGCCAATGGTAGACATGCTTATGCAACAGTGCCTAAAGATGCAGTTTAACATTTAGCAAATGGTTCTTTGCTAAGTTGCGTGTTATGTGTAGTGACAACACTGGTTTATTCCTTCAGTTAGGTAACTTTTATGTCTGAATGATTCATACATCAGGATTAATTGGGTTAACAAAGAAAAAAAAAACATTGCTGAAAATGGTCAGGTACAAAGACTGGATTGAAAATATGTGGAAAAAGCAGCCAAAGCAAAATATAAAGAAATAAGGGGTGGCTCAAGAATTTTGCACAATTCTGTAATTAAAATGTTTCCTTTCGTTATGTATCATATTTCTTGTGTAGGAAATTTTGTAGCAGAAATTATATGCTCAAACTAAGGAAGGATGTAATCTAGTGTTGGGCTAATGAGCATTTAGGAAGATGATATATTAATACATAAATAAAAGGTTCACAGGAATATATGAAAAGACAATGTTGAGCATAACATTAGTGTTACTGTAGGTGTGATCCTGTCCTCAGGTTTTCTTTTATTATTGTTTTAATGAAGCATTTATTTTCAAGCCAAAGGATGACAGTTACTTACAGCGATCTTTGATATGAACTGTGATATAATACAGTAGTTTCCAACCATTTCATGTCTGATGTATGATTGGTTGATGTTCCTCTCTGTATTTTGTGTTCTTTGACGCTATATTGTTTTACGTATTTCTGCCTATTTTATGATTAACTGTTTTATGACATGCATAATAAAAATATGAGTTTGAAAACTGATATCTAAATTTAATTAGAAATGCAAGAATGAATGCTTAAAATAATAAAATGCTTTATGATTCTTGAACTAGTTCAAACTGATCACTTTCTACTTTTACTTTCTCTTACCCTCTATTTCTGCCAATGCCAGCCTTTTTGGACTTGATGACAGTATTTCATCTTCACCATTTCATCCCTGTCTTTCCTCACTCTTTTTTTTTCTCTTGTGCAGAACTAACTTTAATGATGGGACCTGTGGTCATGGCTGTTTTACAGATTGGTTCAGTCTGGCTGGAACTAAGCTTTTAGCCACTTTGAGCACTGACAGGAAATGGCATCCTCCACACTTTCTAAACGTCCATATTTAAGGTCCTGCCAAAAAACAGACAGCCACGGTACCTGTGAAAGCTGAGGGAGTGGAAAATTGTGGCTGACCCAAAATCTGCTGTGCCCTTTGGAAAAATGTCATCAGTTTCAGATAAAACTTTCCTAATGACACAGTGCAAACATGACAGCTAGAAAAAGGAAAAGAAAACAGACTTTACTTACTGATAGATCTGGTAGTCATTGCAATATTACAGCATGGCACTGATTGCATGGCATGGTAATTTGCACTAATTGAGTTTAGTGCTGGTAATAATGGTAGAAATGCTAATTTCCTGACAAGAAAATCATTGTCCAAACTGTATTTCTTTAGTTCAGTGGATAGGGAAAGGTTCTAAAAGCACAACGCCGATGTGTGAAAACCTTGTTTAGAGTAAATGAGCTTCCAATAAGTCTTGTGGCCTCTTCTCCCAAACTGTTCCTCCACTAATCATTGCCTGACTGTCTGACTGGTGCTTGCACTGGTAGCTTGGGTGGATGCCTGGTGAGAGGTCATGTTGGATTAGAAAGCACCCTGTGTGATATAGGTTACTGCACTGTGCTACTAGCAGGGTGCTGGGTTGTGGGGGTGGAACGCGCGCGCGCACACACACACACACACACACACACACACACACACACACACACACACACACACACAGCTTCAGCCACAAACAGATGAGTCACACCTGTAACAAGAGCTGCATCTACTGTTGTGGCGCTATAAATGACATCGTTAATCTTTTTATTTTTATTGCTTCCACTGCTGGTGACCTATTAGCTGATGTATCATTACTGTATGTTTATTTTTTCAGCTAGTACCTACTAAGTGAAATGCTCATAAAGACTATATATATATATATATATATATATATATATATATATATATATATATATATATATATATATATAATCATAATAATGCATATATATATATATATATAGGCATAATAGCATAAGTGGATGTTCGCCACTATTTTCTGCTGATGCCACTGTCACAGTGCAAAGCCTGACATAACATCTGCATTTTATCTACTCATTACTTTAAACAAATATAGATGCAGCCATCGGGGGGCACTGCAATGCAAAATCTGTTATGTTTGTGATTCAGTCTGACTTGGAAAGACTACAGATCTATTAAAATTGACTACATATATGTAATCAGTAAAACATATACTCATGTTGATGAGTCATTTTTGATATCTTTTATATGTGATTTTAGAGGCTTTCCATCCCGTTTTTTCTAGTCTCAGTCTGACTCAAATTCTGTGTCATAGGCTGGTTTTTGTAGTCTGTCTGTAACCATGGCAGCCACAGAAGAAAAAGAAGCTTCTTTTCTCATTTAGTGAGACCAAAAAAGAAAAAAGAGAGATCACAGCAAATGATACTTTAACTGTCCCTTTACATGGGCAATCCTGGCCCAAATGATGTCAAACTTCATTATTACGACCCTATTGTCATGACTCCAGGTCAGCATCTATCTTGCTTCATTAAGCCAGAGACAGATTTCATGAGCGAAGTCTCACAGCGATGGTCTGGTGTCATTTTCCAAGCAGGTTTGCATGAATAATTGATGGCTGGTTTGTCAGATTAGGGGAGGTCAAGCCTGGGTGAAGAAGCAGATGTCGTGTGATGTGCAAAATGGAAAGTGCTGGGATACGCTGGTTTTGCCCCCATTGTAAGCAATACATGTTACCCGACAAGTACAAGACAGACAAGTGAAAAAAAAAAGTAAAGAAAATGCATGTTTATAAACAGTACTTGATTTAAAATTTTCTGTTTACTTTAATCACATTAAATTGGTGAAAAGTTGCTTGTTTGTTTATTTTTCCTTGCTTGTGTATTTCACAAACACGTGGTCACAGCTCACGAGCGACCCATTTACAAACATTAAAGGTGTCAAATGTTACATTTGCTGGAGGAGTGGCAGTGTCACATGGCCATCTGAACAGGAACAGGAGCATTTCACAGCCACATATCTTCTCAAGAGCAAATCATAATAATATTAAAGAAATTTAATAAATATATATTTCATATATATTTATGCTCTGTTTTCATATACATGCATTATTTTTTTTAACATGCAAGGTAATTACATTGTTACACTTTGCATTGAAGCTTAAATTAAATGCTTTAACTCATTAAACTTGCAAGCATACTCGCACCGGGCAAGGGCAAAAAAAAAATCAATCAGTCAATAAATAAATAAATCAAATAGCATCATCAATAGATCTGTGCATCCTCAGTTCATTTCTTAAACAGTCTTTGTGGATTTGTTTGCACACCATCTGTCACATCAGTTGCTTCATCTACAATCCTGTATTACTCTCACAAGGACCACTATCAATAAATAAAGCTTTTCACTATAAGACTTTATATATCCATTTTAGGAAAGATAAGAAAGACTGATTTGGAATCATTTTTTAAACACAAATGGTTACCATGGTGTTTTTTTTAATGAAGATAAATATAATAATCCTAATAATATATAGTAGCTTCTCAGAGATAATTTTGTATGGGTAGTTTTCACATTTCTTCAAGTTTACTTTGATAATTAAGAAACTCGTGACAGTGTGATGGGATGTTAATAATACAAGATCATTTAAAGATAATCACAAGTAAATGGACCAGTAAATCACATTAAAGAAGAGGAAGGAGAACGGGAAGAGAGCTCTGGAGTACAGGTCAATTCTTTTGGCAGCAGATGGGATAACTGGTTTTGGAGGAGGAGGTTTCTTGTTGTTCTTTGCTTGGGATTTGCCAAGCCCAGTGCCAGTATCGATGGGTTTCCCGTAGCAGTCAAAGTTTGACAGTTCAAAGTCCCGTGGGAGTGAGCCCACAATGCTGAAATCATTGGTCCTCAGGTCTGATTTAGAGGTGCACACCTTCTTGCAGCGGGTTTCAGCCACCTGGATTCGAGAGAAAAGCACAAGGACAGACCGAATTGATTATTGAATCCTGCATCACTTCACTGTAAATACATTCATCTGTGTGAAACGCATGAGCTACGATATGATTAAAGTAGTATTCCGAAAGCACCGCGGGCAGCCCCTAAGGCAGAGCAGCCACAGCAAAGTGGTTCAAAACTGGTTGACTGAGCAACAGACCAACTGTGCAGTCTGCAAAGGCTTATAGTTTTATTAGTGGCACTACAAAGACTGTCCCGCCTGTACAGCAGGTTCTTCAGTTGATTTAAAACCTTACTCCAATTAAACCATACTCCTACTGCATTATTCTGTACTATAGTAAGAATTAAATAAAGGTGGTTAGTTGCAAAGTTCACACTGGGGCACATTTGCCATGTTGACCAAAGTTGAGCTGTGAGAGCAGACAGAACTCATCTGTCACTTTAGTGCTCTGCACATCTGTCCTCACGCCTGTCTATTATGAAATTACAAGGGAACAGGCCTGGCCACAAAACTGCTCGTCAGTCAATTATTCAATGAATTTGGAGCCTCTGAAAATGGGGACTGTGTATAAAAATGGCTGTAATTCTTAAACAGTTGATGCAAAATTGTTGTAAAACCCCTTAAATTAAAGCTGAAAGTCTGCATTTCAATCACATTTTGATTGTTTGATTTAAAATGCACTGTGGCGGCACACAGAGGCAAAACTACAAAAAAATGTGTTTCTGTCCAACAAATTACGCAGCTAACTGAACTGAACCACATCACGTAGGACCACAGATGGCAGCCACTGCTGACTGAGGGTTTTCTGACACAAACATGGACACATGCATTTTTCTGCTCCCTGGCAAGCTGGAATTGAACTCTATCAGACTAAGACTGGAAGAAGTAGGTGTAGAACTCCCATTTATTACAATTCAAAACTGTTGTCCAGGTCGCCCTTTGCCGTCATCGCTGTACTTTTTATACAGTAGATTCCTTTCCCGTGAGTCAAACAGGACAGCACGGCGCGTAGAAACTTTTTTTGACTGTGCCGTTTTTCAAATATCTTGTAGTGCCAAAAGGTAACTGAACGCCATACTTCTTTTCACTGCTGTTTGACACATTAAAAAATGGTCCATCTCTGTACAGTAGCTATTATGTCACACCTACTCTGCATGGAGGTTTTCTCTAAAGTGAAAGGAACATTTAAATGAGGATATTTCAGATAGCTGGACTCAATTGAAAACAGACTACACTTTGAAAACGACGTAAAAGAGCTGTTTGATCCTCAAGCTCGGACAGAGCTCTGCTGCTAAATCAAAGCTTCTGCTATTTTAAGAGGAAAAAAAACATATCTTTGGAGCCAAAACTAGACTCGCTTTGTGCTCTAAAATGTTGCCTAATATGGCTGTTCTCTCATCTAGAATTTTGTTACCCCTCTGCAGCCTCTACATGCTATCACAACGTGTGCTTATACAAAACAATCTGCAGGAGGATTTAAGTTAACGTCATCCAAAAAAATCCCTTTCATCGACTTCCCTGAGGGCCTGCAGGGTGAACAGGATCTAATCAGACTAAGGATGCTTACCCACTGAAGTCATTAAGCTCATTAAAGCTTCATTATTTTGATTCGGTTTTGACAAGAAAACCTATTAAACCTCAATGGAATAATGTAATCCTCTCAGACCAAATGTGGTTCAGACTAACATAGACTCAGAAGTAAATTCATTTCAATTAGGCAAACAATCAGAAGACCCATGCAACATCCTGCATGTGCATACAAGTGTCAGACGTCCTCACCAAGTGTATGTGAGTGTCAACACAATACCAACTATTAATGACTGGAGTTCCCTATTCTCAGTGCATGGGATGGTGGATCTGGTTGCCAATATGGGTGGGGAGTTGCATAAAATGAAAATAGATATACACAAAGGTATCCAAACACTGTGCACTCACTCAACAACAGAAATGCATCATCACTGAAATGTTTTGGTGATTACCTGAGGCATCAAAATGCAAAGAGGTCATTTATGATATGATCGATTGCACAAGAGTCTGCGCTCTCATTAGGCAACATGCAACTGAAATCAAGTCACGCGTAACACAAATACCCTCAATGCTATCTCAGTGGAGGATATTTATGCCTACTGTATGAGTGCTCATTTAGGGTTTCAGGCAATTTAAAGCTGTTTTGGTTTTCCTCTCCACGTCCAAATATTTTTAGCAAAAAAATAATACATATATGAATGGATAAAGCAACAAAATCAAAGGTTACAAATCCAGTGAATTTTTAGCCTTTGCTATATCAACACACAGCTCTGTGTTCCAGAACTGTGTTCTTTCTTTGTAGCACCAAAGTCATATTGCTTTAACAACTTCCACTGTGACCAAATTAAAAATAAAAATAGGTCAACAATTTCTGAAATAGAAGCAAAAAAGTTCCAGTTTCTCTTCCTTTTGAAAGATTTTTGGCATTGTTATTTTT
This sequence comes from Pterophyllum scalare, assembly GCA_024447675.2. Taxonomy (NCBI): domain Eukaryota; kingdom Metazoa; phylum Chordata; class Actinopteri; order Cichliformes; family Cichlidae; genus Pterophyllum; species Pterophyllum scalare. The sequence continues at coordinate 50,993 of JAMQGT020002634.1, forward strand.
TTATTTTTTTTTAGATGAAAACAGATGCAGACAGAAGACAAGTGAGAAATGGGAGAAACGGTGACGCTGTAATCATATTGTATATATGCAAACTTGAAACTCTGAAAGAGTAAATTTTGTTGATGATCATGAGGAAAGATCTCACTTGGACTGAAATTAGTATATTCCATTAATCTGAGCAGCATCTGCAAAGCATTTGTCTTCTGGTGCGTTATGATTTGAATAAGTCCAGTTATACCATATGTGAACTCTTGTAATGAGGCTAAATAAAATTTATGCAACTGAAAATAATACATGGGTGGCACTGGACACCACAACAGTTATATAGATGGAAGCTACTGCTCTTGGTGTGGGGTATAAGGGTCTACATGTGCTATGGGTTTGTCCCAGTCTCAAATACTGGTGGATTAATATTCAAGTAATATTTTTGTAGTCTTAAAGAAAAGACTGGCTATCTTAGGTTCAACAACTGCACTTCAAGACTCTGACTTCTCTTCCTTTGTTAATGGCTAAATGAATATTACTGAGAACCTGGAGGTGCAAGCACCAACTGCCATAAAGAGACCGGATAACAACAATGCTACATTTGGCTGCCTATGTTTATCGGATAGGCTTCGTGAATAACTGCATACTTGGGACCCTTTCACCAGGTAATTCTCTGCCAATTAAAAACCTTTCAGGTTATCTAGTAAATTCAACATAAAGATGAATATATGACATAGTTAGAGCGATGGCGATGTTGGTTATCCTCTTTGTTTCTCCTCCTCCCTCTCTTTTTATTTGTATGCAAGCAACAGTCTTTGTATAGCCCTGTTATAAAAAAAATAAGACTACATTAATGGTGACACAAAGACACAAACAGACACACTCAAATGATCAAAGCGAATATACTGACATGCAAAGTGCTGACATGAAGCGGCGTCCCTCCGGTTCCGTTGACCGTGTTGTTCCGGGCGGCGGGGCTCTTTCCCGCAGCCTTCTCTTTGGACGCTATCTTTGCCTTCTCAGCCTCGATGCGCTTCGGGCTGTTGAGCATCACTTGAACCACGGCGTACTCCACCAGCGAGGCGAAACCAAACAGCAGGCAAGCGATGAGCCAGATGTCGATAGCCTTGACGTAGGACACTTTAGGCAGTTCCGAGGCCAAGGAGGTGCACTCAGAGGACAACGAGAGCACTGAGAGGATGCCTGTATGGACAGGTGTAACAAGAAACCTTGTCAGTCAGCAAAGTCAGAGGAGGTCCGATACAACCGCTGCCTGAATTCTGAGGCGTTAATAAAAAAAAACTGTTATTATTAATTGACAGTTTTTTGATATTTGGAGATATGGGTATATTTTAGGCCCTGCAAAAACTGCCAGTGCTTGAGACATAAGGCATTACTTCCTGTATAACCAAAATATGTATTTGCACAGAGGTAAAGCATTTGATTAACCTACCGCTGAGGGAGACAACTTGATGCGTTTAATCTTCATTGAATAAAAAATTTCAAGTTAATTAATATACTCCTCTGCACAAAATATTTTATGAATTGCAAAGGGTTACTACCTCTTTTATTAGGTCATCTCCAACAGCTCACACAGCCTTTAATGAAATAATATTCTAAATCATTTTTATCTCTGACAGCAGACAGGATTTCAGCTTAGAGATTCCCCCTGCAACGCACCAAAGCACTCTTTCAGGTTATAGTGGAAATAATTACAGCCAGTCTTCGGAGGGTGTTCCAACCACCAACGAAGAGTTTCACTCACTTTTTTCAAACAGTTATGCTGCATCAGGGAGACAATAAATACATATAAATGGTTCCTAAGTTTTGCCTCCAGGTCTCATATTGGTCACTGATCAAGAGGAGGTTCATACTGGGTTCCGGATTTCTAAACAAATTGCTTCTTTCTCACTGGAATAAACTTTAATGAGAGAATGCTGGAAGCCCGACTATTAACAACAAACAGAGAGGAACATTAGAGGTTGAAATAGTTTGTCTTGCTCACCAGTGACACACTTCTTGCACTAAATGAAGACTGGCTTTATGTGAGAGGAAAAAAAACAGGTGCAACATACTGTACAGAGCATTTCTGTTACACTGTAACATTTGTTCACACTCCCTATGCAGAAAGAAAACATGCTGTTTATACATAAAACACACACATCTCAATGAGCGCATGGATGGATCCAGCATATGAACATGTACACCGACATTCAAACACACATTCATGTTAAAGCGCACGCGCGCGCACACACACACACACACACACACACACACACACACACACACACACACACAAACATAGCAAGGAGCTATAAATGAAAGTATTCCCACACCTGGGTGCTAACTGACCTGGACTGATCCCATTTAAAGAGAAGTCAGAGGAGCCTTCCAGGAGGAGTTGAAGTGATGATGGAATGAAAGTGGTGATAAACAACTGGAGGGAGGATGGAGAAAAGGAAGCAGTGGAAGACTGAAGTGGGATAACAATGGATTATCTCATCTGTGCAGCCCTGAACACACACAGAGAGGTGCCAGTGTGACATTGTATGTGGGTGACACCGACATATCACCCACAGGTTAAATTATGAAGGGGGATGGGGACAGCAGAGTGGAAAGACTTTTTTTTTCTAGCCAGCACAAGATTTACAAATGCTGTGTCAATTCTGAAAAGTGTATAGAGTGTAATATTAGCATCTACACTGTATATAGGAAAGATAATGTATAGTTATCAATAAAACACAGACATATAGTACAGTCAAACGTTTGGATTCCGGGTATCGTGAAGACATCCACTAACTGGTGACACAGGACAAATGGAAATGCAGGACATGACAAAGAAATTTAAAAAATGTAGAAAAATATAAAGATGCTATGAGAAGAGTGAGTTTTAGCTGAGGAAACATATGAAAATGAAGAACTGAAGACTTTTTATCAGCCAGTGATTGCATTATTTTGAATATATTAACCTATAGTTCCCTTTTCCACCACACAGTCCTCAGTGAAAGACAAACAATCAATAATATAAAAAAGAAGGTAACTAGATATTGTTCATCTGGGTCCTGTGATTTATGCAGTGCATACGCAAAGACACACTATAATCTAAGTACTGCCAGTCCTGGACTATCCTTGTAGCTCCCCCGGGGCTTGTTCTAGCACTTTTGTAATCTAGCTGGACCTCCTTCGGGCTAAACACAATGTGTGCTTCTCTAATTTGGAAAAGGAAAAAAAAAGAAAAAAACAGCACCTGTGCGCTTCAGCACACCCTTTCATTACTTTGGTTAATAGGGATCAGGTGTGCGTCGTTGGCCAGCTCGAGCAGCTTCTGAATTCCCACTGCTTCCGTAACACCTTGTTGACTACACGGGATAACAGAACAATTTACCAGAAACACAAGTACCTGCACTTATTTCCAACAACAATGAGCCACAATTTACCAAAAGTAATTTAATCAATTTACTATTTATAGAAAGATTTAGCTTCAGTAGATGAATATTTTAGATTTTAGGCACCCAGAGACCATTAGTCATAATCTCGTTCTCTTTTGCACTAACCAACCAGTAATGGGGGCGCTTATTGCACTTTAAAATGGGTTTAAGTTCCTGGCCCAGATTCCTCTGTATTTAGTTTACACTGGACAAGGGTTCTTGATCCATGGGTCCCATCTGTCAATTACAGCCATATTCAGTGATTTATCACATACAGAAAAACGATGGCCATGGCACCATCCTCGACAGATGAGTCCTTCATGGTGTCAACGTGATGGATGATGTCAGCGATCCCTAAAAGCATCCAAATACTTTAGAGTGGTTTCTATTTATATACAACAGAATTTTGCCCAGTAGAAATCCTTTTACACACAAGTTTTAATGTCTAATACTCCACTCTCACCCATTACTCTTTTTGATCTAACGTCAAATTAAGCACTTAACCCTGGATGGAAACATTATACAGATAATGCGTACTGGTAAAGATCACTAAAAGATGGTGAAACTTATCAAATAATCCATACCCAAAGGAACCCTGGCAGCACTCGCGTCAGGATTTATCCAGAAGGACAGCCAGGAAAGGACCACGATGAGCAGCGTAGGGGCGTAGACACCCATCATGTAGAAGCCAACCTGTCGCCTTAGGGTAAAGATAACCTCTACACAAGTGTAGTACCCTGCATGACAGCGGAGACAATGGTCACATATCAAAACATGATTTAATCAAAACATAGCTGAAGTGTTAAATAAAAGTGAGAAACTGATATTGTGTGTATGTGCGTGATGCGCAAGATTAGTGTGTTCCAATTCAGAGAGGACACTATAAGAAGTTTTCCTAGAAGGCAAAATCGATTAGAGGCTATAACTAATAGTAGTTTCAAGATCAGTAAGAAAAACAATAAAATGTTTGTGCATTTTGGCATAAATGTGGTCCTCAGAACACCCAGGCCCTTAATTGAAACTGAGCAGGTGAGAGAACTGGTGCTTCACTGAATGGTCTATAAAATGTACATTAGGCATTAGGAGGAAAGGTAGAAGCCAGGGTAAGTTCTTTATGCACTTGGCCCAAGCAGAAAGCCAACTGCAGCTGTGTGTGCCATTTTTCATGGAAAATGCAAAAGAAAAGACAAGGGCCAATAGGCATGAGGACTTTAACATAATTTCATGTAACTTTGTTAAAGCTGAGACCCATTTGAGCAGTCAGGGCAGCACATCAGAAAATACTGCTTCCAGCTGTGAATGTGCCAACTGTGCAGGATGCCTGAAACTGCCCTCTATCAAATGCTGTGAGTTATGATTGTTAGTGGATCGGCGCTTCCATTTTCTCTGGGTTTTTGGCCTTTATTAGATAGTGTACACTGAAGAGCAGCGGGAAAGTCGGAGAGAGAGAGATGGGGGAAGCACACAGCTAAGGGCCACAGGTCAGACTTGAACCCGGACTGCCATGTGGGGTAGATGGTTGCCAGCTCGCCCACTGAGCCGCCCTGCTGCCCCATTTTCTAGTACTGTATACATTCCTGCTCAGAAATGATCTGTTTCTTACTCACTCATTTCTGTTGGAAGTACAGCTATCATTAGTAAGCAGGAGGAATAAAAATCCATAAGATTCAGACCTTCTCCAGGAGTGCTTTGTTGCTGAATATAGAGGCTAGTTAGTCGATCCAATGGGATGGCGGAGTGGGTGGGCTGAAGTAATATTTAACTAGCTCAGGGATCTCTGGAGCTTTTATACAGCATATAAGGGCTGCCTGTGTCGCCAAGCAGGCTTGAACCAGTTGTAGACAGAGGTGATCTTTGTGTCTGGCCAGGTAGCCATGGCAACCAGTTAAAAGCCTGACTCATCGCCAGCAGTGTGCCTCCCCAAGTGTGAGAGCACTGAGGTCAGACCAGCTCTGTTGGCTGATAGAGTTTTTTCCATTTCATTGAGAATTCATTTTGTATCATATAAGTCTGAATAAGTATATAATGCACTGCTAGAATTTATTTTTTTATTTTTTTTTATTTTTTTTGCAGTTTTGCCACTTTTTGTTAAAGGAATAGTATTCTTAGCTCTTCCAGCAGCCTGGAAAAATGGCAACTGCCTGCTACCTGTAAGGTTTATTTGCTGATGTGTAGACATAGATTTTTAAAAAAATAGGAAAACTCTTATCAACAATATTACAGTAAGGACTGCAGAATTGCACACAAGGGTGCTGACACCTGTGACATAATGCAGTATTTGGGACCCTGTGTTTTCAGTTTCACAAAGGTGGTTCACTTCTTAGTGGAGTACACTGTATGCTGCACACCTAATCTGCTAACCTCAAACATAGTTCAAGACAGCAAACCATTTTATTACTTTATATTTCTATATTAATATAATCCTACTACAGATTTACACTTCAAATGATTTCAAATGAAATTTGTAAGTAAGCCGAATGTGAATTATTTTTCTTTTGGGCAACTTAACCCAGTAACTTTCATTCCTGGCTTTAGCTGAACCAACCACCATTTTGCTTTATTCTGGATTATATTTTAAATTCTTTAAATTCTTTAAAAATCTTTAAATTCTATATTTGTTTAGGATTTTAGTTTCTTCTCATAATGAATGTGCAGCTCTACACCTGACCTTGTTTCTATTTGGTCATGTGATGCTAAAATCAAAATTATTTTGTAAAACACACTCAGAAAAATCTTGATTAATTTCCTGAACAAAACACCTTCAAAATGACTGTTTAATGTGATTGAACTGAATTGAATTAAATAATTATTAAAGATTTTTACTTTTTTCAAACAAGCATTTCTGTAAATTATTTATTTGAAAAGACTTTAAATAGATTCATGAGAAGGACAGTACCTGTTCCTGCGTAGTATTTGGTGCAGTTTCCATAAGTAATATCTTCTTGTCTGATATCAAACTGTGGCAGAGCAATAGCATCCATTTGCACAGGGTCTCCTGTCTGCCACATGAACTGCAGGTCATCTGTTGTATAACCAACTGGAAAACACAAGTGCACAGATACAGAGATGCAAAAAAAAAAATTCAAACAAACACAGTCCATTATTGTTGTTGTTATCACCCTTGAAAAAAGCATAGTTCAAATTTATGTATAACTGCACGCATGAAGACATGCAGAAAGTGCTGCATCTCAGCAGTCAGGTTTGGCATTAGAGGGGAATGGCTTTAAGTTATGTTGCTTATTTAAGTCTAAACTGCTTTGTAAACAAGATGCAGTAAACACAGAGTCAAGTTCAATTAGCTGTGAAACTCTCACGACAGCCCTAAAATATGATGATTTATTCGGCTTCACTAAGTGTTCGCCACTGAAACTGGCTGCTAAACACAAGCAAAAAGCTCTCATTTACCCCACAACCAACTACTTTACAAAACCAACAAATAAATTCCCAACTCATAAATACCAAATCTCTAAAATATCAACAGGCACACGTATAAACTGATGAGACACTTTAAAATGGCATTAATTTAGGAACACTTACAGCTTTCAAGTTGCATTTTACACCTCTGTGTGTCCATAGGGAATAAGGTCAGATCCAGTGGACAAGAAAGGGTGATGGACAACCTGGAGGAGGATAAAGAGTTTATTTTTGTTTTTCATTTCTACACTGCTTTATTGTATATCTTGTACATATTACTGTATGCACTTAAAAATTCTTTTTGCATATGTTGAGTAATTCCTCCAGATCTCCTTGGATTTAAGGGTTTAACCCTAACATCTCTTTTTTGAGTGATGGATTAACATGGAATAAAATTGAAAATGCAAACACACAGACAATTATCCCTGGAGGTAAATAAAACCTAACAGTAGCCTCAAGCAGTTTATAGGGAGTCCCTTTGAAGATAAAGTTCATCCACTCCCTCAACTGCTTATCCACTTCAGTGTTGCAGGTAGGCCTGGAGCTTATTCCATTTGCTGCAGGGTGAAAGGTGGGGCACACCTCTTTGTTTCACCAAATGTTTTGCATGTCAACAGTTTTATATTCTGAGATTTATGTTTTTTACATTCAATTTTTTTTTTAAATATTACAAACAAAGCAAAGAAGCCCTGAAAACATGAAAAAAATATTTCCACCAAATTGCAGTATTTCAGTGCATGGACAAAAATGAGTGCACTGGAAGCACTACAGGTAATAGTCCCATGCAACGGGATCATAAATTATTTAATGTGCTTAGTCTTGTTTACAGATGTTCCCAGAGCTACATAACATAATTTCTGTATTTTTATGTAGCCTGGTATTGAGAACACTAAATCGTCATTTTGTCACAATTAAAGTTGAAGCTACATTAATTCAGCCTGACATCACATCATATTAGTCAGCTTTTTGTTCAGTAGGGGGTTGTTTTGGTCTAAATAGTGGCAAGAGGTGATTGTTTTTCAGTTGACATAAAAGCTGTAGCAGTGACTAAAAAGACCAGTTAGTCTTTTGACAGAATATGACATTCTTAATGGTTAACTGTTGCTCTAGCCAGAAATACAGCCCTCAAGGGACATAGCATTACAACTTAGAAATGGGTATTGATGACTGGCATCAAATTGGTCCCAGTTCCAGAGTCATCATTAGTCTGCCAAAGTATTAATATTGATAGATGGCTAAACAAATGGTGCTGCTGTGTACTGTATGTAACATTATAAGGCCCCAGTCACACAGGCCTAAAGACCAGTCAGCAACCTGGTAGCAAAGAGGTATACGCTGCTGCACCGATAACCTCTTTGCGATTGCTTTGGTTGCTAGCAGACTGCTGTGCGCATGGAAGACTCCAACTAGTCTGCAAACACTCGTCAACCACTCTCCAAGCGTAGTGAAAATGTAAAGAGTGCACTGCAAACCAGAAATGGAGACTGTTTATCTTCAAATTAAAAGTTGTGTCTGTTGAAATGTGTTGGTTTCCAGTTTGCGACACATTTTTGCAAGTTTCACGATCGCTCCGAGTGTTTGCTTATAAGTCGGTATCTTCCACGGATACATTCGCAGTCACCAGATAAGACAAAACAAAACAGGAAATAACAGAATGCTGCTCAGCTGTCACCAAGTTTATCTTGAAAAATTCCTGCATTGGAGTCAAGTTGGTGTTGTGTGCTTGTCATTGAACAGCTAGAAATGCAACAACCCCTAACTGCCAGATAGTTAGCTAAAATTTGTACTTACAGTGAAGAATACCCAAAACAGAGAGAAGAAGTTTTATATTACTTTATTTTTAACTGTAGGGACATTACCACTGTGCTTAACCCCAGATGCATGTTATAAAACACATAATTGCTGGGGATGAAGATTAGCTAATGTGTCAAAAGCAACAATAGACCCTGGTTAGTCCCCTTTATTTTACACCATAATATAGAGTATTATCAGTATCACTAGCTATGAGTTTCAGTATTGATAACCAGAATTAGTACCAATACTGTTTATTGCTAAAGTAGTGAAAAACCATCCCTAAAATATGTAATTCATGGTCAAAGTTCAAATGCAGTGGTGTCGTGGAAAGGATTTGTAAATACTAGGACAAAGTAATACTGCATTTTCCTGAAATATTACATAATTTATGAATTTATTTATAATTTCACTCAATTATATAAGACTGGGGGAAAAAGACTACAACAGGATCACAAGGACTTCAATTAAAAACACTTTTCAAAGAAAAAGTAAATAAATTACCTCATACTGATAAGGACATCTCCATTACGGAAGATGAAGAGCAGAATGTTTTCCTGGGTAACGTCATGAAAGTTAGCGCTCTTCTCATTAGCGAAGAAGAGGTCAGGTTTCCAGAGACATTTGAACATCTTGGGATCAACAGTGAGAGAATCGGACTTGAAGTCCTCTGGCAGCTTGAGCCTGGGGTCATTCCAGCGTTGTCGCAAGAAAATGTTGACTCTGTAATCCTGTTAGGTTTAACACCAGACAAGTACAAACATGGTTAATGTTAGTTCCATGTAAACTCCACTGGACACAATTTGGGTGCTTTCAGAGTAATTGATGCCCCAAAGGCAAAACTCTCTGAATGGAACAAAATAAAGTATATGCTAATTTTTCCATTAACATTTTCTGAAGCTTTAAGAGGGCGGGTACAGAAAAGCACTGTTTGTGGCAATTAAGGAGGTGCCTTAAAAAGTGTAACAGAACAATTTTAACCCTCATAAATCTGTTGGAATAATGGATAATAACATATAGATTACTTAAAGTGCAGAGTGACAGTTGACATCTGCAACATGATGTCTTTGAATGCAAACATGCGAGAAACCGCACAACCCAAGGGTCAAATGTTATCAACACAGCAACAGCAAGTACCTCATTAGTGCACATATTAGTAAAATGCCCACATTCTTGCTGGTGGGAAAGTATCACTGTCAACTTTGGGACATGTCTTTGTGCATACATTGATGGTGGGCCTAAAGCTGTTCTGGGAGCAGGTGAACTATTAAGCTGAAGCTGAAGAGAGATGGTATGTCAAATAAAGCTGTCGATATATCAGCGTTGTGTGCGCTCACTCCTGGGTAAGAAATAAGCTTTAAACTCGTACTCTCCCCTTTTGTTCTTTCTTTGTTTTATTACCTTTATTGGATTATTGTTATTTGGCATGGCAGCTTGTTTAACTCTAAAGTAAAGTCAATGAGAGACCATGACGACATTTTGGCACACGTACATCTACTGTTATAATTTAAAATTTGTTAGCATTAGTGACAAGAAAAAAACATTAACCTCCCCACAGCCATTGCACTTGTGGTACATAAAGGACGTAATGCCAAACTACAACAATGAAAATGATGGATATGTGTTAATAGACTACAGGAATTCATCAGGTTTGAGCCAACATAAATAATCATACCAGAAATTCTGATATAATTATGACACAGTACATCATGAAATCACTCACTTCTCTCACAGTGCAACAAAAGCTTGCTGCAGCTGCATAGCTTGGCACCTATCTTGCTGGTGAACATAGACATTATTATATTATTTGAGTCAGTTGGCTTAGCAAGTGATGCTAAGCCAAAACCAGCTAATTGGTGGATTTTTTTGAGGGGACGTGGCCTTTATGTATCCAAAACCAAATTTTAAATTAATGAGGCGTTTCCTGCTCTGCATCAGCATCTATACACTTGCCAGCCAATTCATTAGCTACACCTGTTCAACATCTCATCTCATGCAACTATTTAGTGAGCCAATGATATGGCAGCAACTCAGTGCATTAAGGCATGTAGACGTGGTCAAAACGACCTGCTGAAGTTCAAACCGAGCATCAAAAGGTGGAAGAAAGGTGATTTCAGTGACTCTGAGGGCGGCATGGTTGTTGCGGTGCCAAACGGGCTTGTTTGAGTATTTAGGAAACTGATGATCTACTGGGAATTTCTCACACAACCATCTCTATGGTTCTCTGGGTGAAAATGCATTGTTGGTGCCAGAGGCAAGAGGAGAATGGAAAGACTGCTTCCAGCTGATATGAAGGTAACAGTAACTGAAATAACCACTTGATGCATGTTGCACCATGCACGTGGATGCACATCATGTCAAACCTTGAAGCAGATGGGTTACAACAGCAGATGATCACACCAGGTGCCACACCTGTCAGCTAAGAACAGGAATCTGGGGCTGCAATTTGCACACCAATCCTGCTCAATAGAAGATTGTTGCCTAGCCTGATGAGTCTCAATGTCTGCTGTGACATTCGGATGGTAGGGTCAGAATTTGGCATAAACAGTTCAGCAGCAGCCCAGATGATGCATTATTTTCCTCTGAAAGGGGAACCTTGCAATCAAGCTTCTGATATCTTATTTTAGAAAGTAGAGCTGTCATTTCTATAAAACCAAATTTAAGACACCAGTGTCCAACTAGTCCTCAAGCCACAACACAAATAGCTTCCGCTGGCTCATCTCTGTCTAAGGAAGACACAGGCCAATTCCCACACCATTTGCCTCTCTAAAAACCAGACAAGGAAATATATCTTCCTACTGGCTCGCAATCAAGCTGCCAGTACAGCATTCGATTCCAGAGAGATTTAACACAACCACTTGCTGAGGAAAACTAAAGCTGAGAAGCAGTAAAAAAAAAAAAAAGAATCTCTACAATTTATTCCATCTCCAGATCAAATTAGTTGTTCTTTTCTAAGGACTATAATCATAATGTGAAAATAGGTGTGTTAAATAGAGTGGCTGTTTGGTGGTTTTTGGTGGAGGGAGGTGTGAATAATGAAAGAAGTTTTCCTGGGATCAGATACCCCACAGAGTGAAAAATTGAGGGGAGAGGTGACCAGCTGTCTCTTCTTCCTCCTGCTGGATTTGTTTCAAACCTTCCACACTTTCATTCAGTCTCTGCATTTTTTTGGGTGTCCAGGGAGAAAAAGGGAGACAGAAGCTACCATTTGTGCATTTGTGCCTTTTTCTCTTCCACTTTCAATTTATTGGCTCTTGTTCTCTCTTTCTCAATCCTCTCTTTTTTTTCTTTACTCTTATGGTCTCTCTGTATTTAGATCATTCCCTCTATTCAATATTCTTCTGGTTTCATCACACTTTGACCCTTTTTTAAATTTTATTCTCCTTCCTCTGTCTTACTCTTTTTCATTCCTCAAACCCCTCATCCGTTTAATGATCTCTGTCTGATTTAATTTTTCTTCATGCATCCATTTCACTTTACGTTAGTCATCCTCTCTCTCTAACATTGCGTCTACTTTTCACACTTTGTGTCACTGGTCGATTTTTTTCCCTTGCAGTCTGTTTTTCCTCAGCTCGGTTCTACTGTAAGTCTTCGGTTTTTGCCCCTCTTCTTTCTGATCTTGTGCCAGTATTTCTCTTCATTATTCTTCTGCTTTTCTTTTCCTCTGGTTTGTTTTCTCCTCATGTGTTCCTTTTCTTCTACCATCTCTGTATACTTTGAGTTGCAAGAATTTTCCACTTATCATCCTAAATGGTCTATAATAGAGTGAAACCCTCCGATGGAATATTTTATAAGCAAATACGCACTACTTATCTGCTGCCAATTTTTTCCCATGTGGTAGATTTTCATGCAGTGCCAACTCCAGGATATATTATCCAAGACTTTGTTCAGAGTGCCATGACTCATAAAAGTGAGCATGATGGAACACGTAACCCTGCTGAACATTGATCATTCTTGGACATTTGGTTGTTTCTTGTAAAGACTAAGGATGGCAGTACAGTTAGGTCCATTTTTTGTTGTTTTGCCTCTGTACAACACCACAGTGGATATTAAACAATCAAGAAGTGCAAACTTTCAGCATTAATTCAAAGGGTTTTTACAAAAGTTTGGCATGAAATGCTTTTATTATACACAGTCCCCCATTTTCAGTGGCTCAAAATTAGCTGACAAGCAGTTTGATGCCCATGTGAAACCTGTTCAATATTTTATGAAAAATGGAGCAACATGGTATCTGAAGGTGATTCAAAGTATTTAATTTGCATTTTAATAGTTATAAATATGAGGCCGAAAAAGGCCTCGAGAAGGTAGTCTTGCCACTGTCTGAGTTTACAATCAAGAGACAACAAGGTACAAACCACAGGTTAGACTCACAAACAAGAAGGTCAGATTAATCTGAAAGAGCTTGTGCAGCTCTGAAAAAAATCTTTGGACAGATGAAACCAAGATTAAGTCGCACCAGAATTGTGAAAGAAAAGTAGAGAAACAGCTCATGAGCCAAAGCTTACCAAATTATCTGTCAAACATGGTGGAGGTAGTGATATAGCACTGGCGCTGCCAGTAGAATCAGGCCTTTAGTGTTTATTGATGATGTGACTGCTGATAGAAGTAGCTGGCTGAGTCCTTAAGTGTGCTCAGATTAAGGCCAACGCTGCAAAACTGATCGGACAGTCTCTCACAGCGCGGATGGGTAATGACTCAAAGCATGCTGCAAAAGCAACACAAGAGTTTTTCCAGGCAAAGTAATTAGATATTCTTGAATGGTCAAGTGAGTCCCCTCATTTCAGCCTATTGGAACATGCTTTTCAGTTCTTAAATAAAAAACTGAATGCAGAAAGTCATGCAAACAAGCAGCAGCTGAAGGTGGCTGCAGTGAAGGCCTAACAGAGCATCTCAAGGATGGAAACACAGCATGTGGTGATGTCCATGGATTCTAGACTTCAGGCAGTCATTGACTTGTAAAGGATTTTTATCCAATTATTAAAAACAGTCCTTCTATTTAAAATTATGTTTGTTTGTCCAGTTCATTTTGAGCCTCTGAAAATGGGGATTTTTCTATAAAAATAATGTATTTCTTAACAATTAACACAAACGTTTTGTAAACCTCTTTGGACTAAAGTCTGCACTTGTGGTCGTCAGCATTTTGTGTTATTTGTCTTTAGGTTCTGATTTCATTTGAGATTCCTTTGTTTTAGTGTTTATATGGTTTCGGTTCTTCGTTTATTTTTTAGGTTATAGGTCTTATTAGTTTCTGGTATTTATATTGAATCCCTGCTCCCTTTGTTGTCCTTCTTGCATCTCTGTGTTCAGCTTGTGTTCTGGTTGTCTCCTTGTCTTTGTTCCACGTCTCTTGTGTATTCTTTTCCTCATTTTCTGTTAAGTCTCCGTGTGAGTCATGGCTGGTCACTTCCTGTTTTATTTTGATAGTCCCGTGTTCCCCGTGCTTTGTGTTTGGCTTTGCTTCCTTTGTGCTATTAGTTTCATTTGGTTCACCTGTTGTTCCCTGCTGTCTCCACTCTTCCAGTTACCTTGTGTGTATTTAATTTCTTCTGTTCGTTGTTGCATCCTTGTCTGTGTACCCTGTGTGTGCATCCCCGTTGGTTTCCAAGTGTGTCATTTATGTCTTTTTGCATAACCTTGGATTTTGGGAATTTTGTATTTTTGGACATTAAGAAGCATTTCAGCATTAAAGCTGCCTTAAAACTTTAGTTTGTCTCATTCATCCTGCATTTGGGTCCACCCCTGCCAATCGTGACAGCACTTCAATCACATATTTGGTTTAAAATCCACTGTGGTGGCGTGCAGAGTCAAATTTTAAAAGAAAAAAAAAAACACACACACACACACATTTCTCTGTCCAAAAAATTACAGATCTAACTTTATATTCTATAACTAAAATGGGATCATTCAAGGCCATATGTGTGTGAGACAGCCAGTATGAATTGCACGTTGGCTGCCACACACAAACACTGTCCACATTATGTCTGCTAAACTTGTGAAAGAAAGTCATTTGCATACTATATATATATATATATATATATATATATATATATATATAAACTTTGAATTTTAAATTAAAATTGTGATTGTACTCACCTAGAAAAATATATCATTTTGATGCTTTATAAGATTTACCTTACTGAACCACCCAAAACAACCACAGTGAGTGGGGATAAGGGTCTTCTTTTGTAATAAAACACAATATAGGCTACATGAGACAACATTCGTATGTTGTGTGTGTATATATGTCACAAGCAACAGGTGAGCCAGACTTATTAGAAACAGGAACTTTTCATTTATTGCTTTCTACGTGATCAAGAGTCGACCCGGCGTTGTCCTTGAGTTTAATCTGGTAATTAGTATTCAGACTGCATTTCTTTATCAGCAATTAAGCCATCAGATAAATGAGGCATGCAAATCCCAGTCTTCATAATGATTCACTGCTAAATGTTCTGATACTGTCGAGACAACATGCTCATGAATTCTCCCGAAAACTTGTTGGCCAAAGCAGTTTTTAGCCCTGATTCAGTGCTTCTGATTGGCAGAAGTATTGATCACCAATACTGTCAGGCTGCTGTGGCAAATCCTTACCATGGTCGTCTCTTGGATTGAGCCAAAGCTGTTGATGAAAATGTTCACTCTATCCTCCACAGGAATTCCTGGATTTAGAAAGAGGAAAAAAAAAACATTGTAATTTTGTGAATTTTATCCACTGTGTTCAATAACTGCATTGCTATAAGACCATGGTACCACTGTGCTTTACAGTTTACACCTCTCCCCACTCAGCCTTTTACACAAACTAATAAAATTCTTGAAGAATGTCGACTGCTCACATCGCTTTGAATAAATTATTTCCTTTGAGTTGTTTACTTGAGACTCATGAGTTTCACTGGATAAATTCTACCATGCAAGTCACAAAATCAATGCATAATATGGAGGCATTATAGAGCTCACATCTTCTTTGCATTAATGCAACAAGTCAAACAAACTAATATTTAAAAGCAATTTTGGTGTTGCATTAAAATTCTCTGTAGGGTCCTTAAAAGCAGCTTGCAATTTCACAGCTTTGGGCAAAGTAATGTATAAGGTGTAGTTTAGTTGTTAATTTGGGAGATTATGATGTGGATGTTAATGGACTAGGAGCTTTCAGCCCACCCTGAAATCGAAAGCAGATGTTTGGCTGCTGGGCCAGTCCCAGACAGTGAGGGAGAGCACTAAGTCGGCTCGCTAAACATCAAACGCTGAGACTCGGATACAGCTCCCGGTGCCAAGTACCAGAGGAAGGAAACTACAGATCCACCTCAAGACTGGGGAGACTATCAGTCAGACAGAGAGGCCACCAGCCACCTCTTTGTTATTTTCACGGCTGTTTCTGTGAGACTGAAACATAGTACTCCCAGCAGTGTGATATGTACAGTACACTATAAACACTGAAGATGGATGCTTTGTGAGCAGTGAAAAAGAAAAAGAGTGCACAAGGGTGAAAGATGAGGTATGCGTTAATTTCTAGGAATGAAAAGACACATCACTCTTATTAAGCATGACCACAGCAAAGTATGACCACGAGAACAAATTAACAGATTAGTGGATCAAATTTTTAGCTCTGTGTTGTGTAACAGAACCGCCTTTATTTGAATCAAGAAAGTTGTGACAAATCAGGTGTAAAAGTCAAAATGTTTCCAGCTGGGTTTTTTTTTTCTCCCTGTAAGCTGGTTTCAGTGATTTGCATGAATCTGATTGATTTGTTCTATGTACAAGTGTCTATTAAAATCCGCCCATGCTGCAGTATCTTCAAGAAGTCAACTCAAGAACACCAGCCTTCTCAAACTGTCTTTTAGCAAAAGTTACATTTGCAAGGGAATGCACTTTGGCTAATGTCTCTACATTCCTACTTCCAGGATTAAACTCTCAGACGAAATCTGGAGGCACACATGCACGTGTTTCTTTAATTAGCGTGACAGCGCTGCACCTAGAATGTAAATTAAAACGAGACAGAAACTGATAAAGAGCAAAAAGCTCGCCTTTGAAGTTGGGCCTTATTCTGGGATCGTAGCTGATCAGTAACCTGTTCAAGATGTTGCTGGTTGAATTTGCAGGGACTCGGGCCAGATCCTCAGATGACAGCTGTCTGCAAATAAAAAAGACAGGGAGAGAACTTAAGGCACGATTACATTAGCGGGTCAAATTCCTGGCAGATGAACAGACAGAGTGCACAGTGCACTCACTTCTGCTCTGTATACTCTCTGATTAAACTATAACCTGGGAGAGCTACCAGTCTCGGATTAAATTGGCTTTTAAGATTTGGACCACCGAGGAAATGTTAGAGTGACACAATGCTTAGAAATGAAATGTGCTGCTATTATGGGATGTTTCCAGATTATGACTGAGGAAGTTGACAAGATCCCTTGGGATAATGGAAGACATTTCTCAACATGCTGAATTTTGAAATATTTACGGTGTTTACCATCTTAATGCATTTTCATACAAAAATATGGTATGAATAAGAAACACAGGACAGCTTAGGATGTACTGACATTTATTTTTAATTTATAAATGTTTAAGCATAAATAAAGCATTTGTGTTTCTAAAGAAAATGCTATTTTTTGTGCATTGTGTATTTATTTATCTACGTTCCAACTTTGAACCTTCCTACAATACTGCAAAAACACAACAGCTTTCAGACGAATATCACCACCATAGCAGAGAGTGGTGAAGACATTAACGACGTGAAGTCAATCAGTCAAACATAATTTGTTTTCTGAGCTTGACTAATGATGAGGATGAGGACGAGATCTGGCAACAGAGAAAGGAGACACAGAAAGCCTCCTCCTGGGTGGCAATGAATTCTCCTGCCAAAGAATTCCCCCTTCCCAATGCTCTTTACATATCATTATGTAAACCTTATCATGCACTGAGGATGAGTTAAAGTGCTGCAGAGCAGTGTGTATATGTTCCCCTGATCAAAGTGAAACACAATTCCCATCCACTACCCCCCACCACCACCTTTTTCAGAGACCTTTCTGACAACCTCAAGCACAAGAGCTAAGCTGGAACCGAGTGGTTTAGTTGATCCACAAAAGCATCCGCAGCATTAAACACAAAGCATGTCGTACAGCTTACACTTGCCAATTCTTGGACTACATCAAACAGTTTATCCCTCATTTCAAGACTTTTCACTGTAGAGCCATTTGTTACCATTTAAGGAAGAAGGTAGTGCAGCTCTACATTACACACAACTCATGCACCCTCAAACAGCTTGCAGGATATAACTAAGTTAAATTCCTTTTATGAGGCATGCACATTATCTACTTCTTGTTTAAACCATGACCCGAGAATGACCTATAGGAATGTATTAAAGAGGCAATGATAACTTGAGATCTGCTCACCTGTATGGTGAAAAGACTGGAAACCTCAGCTCAGTGCTGAACTGACAACATGGGTTTTTCCTGCAAAGAGGAATTCTTGACCCCTAAAGATGCTTTAGCCACCAAAAGGGGGGGGATCACTGTAATGTCCACCCATCCATTCTCTTAACTGCTCGGCCTAATCAGGGTCAGTGAGCTGACGAGTGAAAACCCACGCAGGCAAAGGAGAACATTAAAACTCCACACAGAGAGGCAACGACTGGCCAGTAGGTCCAAACCGAGAACCTTCTAACTATGTGGTGACACTGCAAGCTACCGCACCATTGTGCTGTGGTAATATGATTTTTTTAAACCAGTTTTTTAAATTGCTCTACTTAAGTATAATAACCATTTTGTTTACCAAATGGTCGGAAATATACTAGTCAAAAATATAGGCAAGTTTTTGGTGCAAATAAATTTAATAGACCAACACTATAACATGTATGTATATGCAAGATGTTTAATAATGAGGTATGGCCTCTTCTGGATGTGATGAAACCAGTCAGCCATCTGCATACGTGTCTGGTCACTAGTCACTGGTAATTGGTTGCGGCTGCCTTAGCACTTTCCAGGTATGTTTAGTAGGAGACATATCATATAAATGCTGTCCAAGGAAGTGTTTGCATATGCTCCTGCTCCAGAGAGGCCTGTGCTACTCTGGCAGTGTGGCGGGGGGCATTATCTTGATGAAACAGCAACCGGGCGGGGTGCTGCCATAAGAATGGAACAAGTAGAGGTCAGAGTGCCTCATCTCAGTACCTCTGTCCAGTTGAATTTCCACCAAGAACAGTCAAATCAGATGGTCCTCTCATAGACATACAAGGACATACAAGGTTGCAGCCACAGCTTGGACAGCATCCAGCCTCGGTCAACGTCAGTCAATCATGGCACATGATGACAATGTTGTGCATACACAGTTTTTTTTTAGAGTTCTGAGGCCAGTGGCATGAGAATCCAGTGAAATTAAGCAATTCTGAGATGTACAAATAAATTAATTTGTGTTGGGTGAACCATTTACCAATCCAGTGACTAAAACCAATCCAGTAGAACCAAAAACCACTCACAGAAAATGTTTGGGTTTTCTAAGAGATTAAAGTGACGTACTGAGAAACGGATTTAAAATAAAAAAATATACTCCTCTTCTTTTGATTTGTATACAAGCAAAATGCATGAGCTTTACTGTATGTGGACCAATCAAGCTTAAATATGTAATCACCAACCCAGAGGCCAATATTACAGAGCATGATGTTGTTTATTCCACACTGTACTTACGATGGACAGTAAACATGCTTCCCTTTCTTCTTTCCTTTCTTTGTTCCTTTTTCTTTGGTAAATCCTACCTCTAGACAAAGAAAGAGGACCAGGAGGAAAATGGCAAAGTTCTTCGTGCCCATTCTGGCGTGATCTGAACCTGTGCAGGAAAAAAGAGACAAAAACAGAAAAAAGTCATTTATTAACCCAATCATTTTTGTTTCACATCCCACAAATCTCAGCTTGCATGGCAGAGTTGTTCTTTGGCGTTTTCCTTAATTAGAAGATATAGCTTCAGAGCTTGTTATTTCCTGAACACGGCAACTTTGCCCTTTACTTTTTTGACATCCATTCATATTTACTTTTGATGCACGTCACATACAATAAATGTCTGAAATATAGACGAATCAGTCTGACAAGGTTTAATAAAGTAGAGCAAGTTCAAGCATAAATCAAATCACTGGAGCATTGCACTTGAATAACAATGGTCATTGAGGACTTGTCAGCTGAATGTGACCTTTAAAGGACAGCTGAAATAAATATTACTTACAATATCCTTCACTTTACTCGAGAGACCTGGATAGAAGAGGCTTTCAGCATGCATCTTTGGATTTGCACAATCATATTTAGAGTTCTGTCACTTGGCCTGATTTATGATTGTGTAGTCCTGTAGTCATTTCTCACAGTATAATACTTAAGTAAAGGTAAGTAACAGATAATATGGTCCTGTGTATTTGCAGGAACAAAACTATACAAATGCGCACTTATAAGCACAGACAGTGGGTTTGATAGAGACCATTAATCACCTCACTACCACAGTACCTGTGTGATTCATTGTCCATCTTAAAGTGCTTCCTTTTCATTGCACAGGGACACTCAGACCAACAGCAAAGCAGCAATACCACCTCACAAACACGCATTCACTCAAACACACATCTTACCACATCTTACGTGTTAACCGAGGCAGTTTATTGTCTAGACAGAGACACTCTCTCCCTCTCCCTGTCTCACTTCCTTGACCCAGCAACTCCCTGTCTGCTCCTCACCTGCACATTGATCATCATCTTCTTCAACAGAAATCCTCTCCATGTCTAGTACAGCGCCTTTTGGCTCCATGCAAACACCTTGTCTAAACTAAGACAACATTTGTTTATCGATTTGGAAAATTCCTTAAAACCAGAGGCTTTGACTGGCCAACATAATGTCAGAGCTAATCCACACATCTCAGATGGCAACAGCTGGAGTGGTATCAAATGTTTGACTTGGCAACCCAACTACATTTCTGAGAAACGATTTCTTAGCCCATCTACAAATTCTCTATATCATCTCCCCCTTAACATTTCTGTGTGTAAAATCTCAGCTTCTTTAATACATTCTGCCTGATAAATAGAAAGGCATAAGGTATAAAACTATTATATATTCCACTGTAGAGAATAAAAGAGTTTGATTACTTGATTACAGAATAAGACACATTTGAAATTCTTGATAGTGCTGAATATGCATCTGTCACACAACCCCTAAAATGTATCTATTTTGATATCTCTTCTTGGTTCCATTTCCAAAGTGGGGATCACTGAAGTCAATCGGTATCTTACTGTGTACTTTTTCAGTATATATATATATATATATATATATATAAAAAAGCAATCACCATGCCACCCGACTGATATTAAAACACAAATGTGAGTTCAGCTGAAACTGTAACTCGACCTTGGCACTGTCTGACTCAACTGTGTGCCACCACTGAAGAACATTGCCCTAGCTGTGTTTTACTAGGGGCAAAGTTAAAACTGCAGAGGCTTTGTCATGCAATGGCTGACAGTGACTCAAGCAGGCTACATGGTTCGCCCTATGGGTCACGGGCTAATAAACAATTCATAAGCAGAGCCTTTTTAAGATTCTGGAAATTAAACAGAACACCTATAATAATTTCTGCCAGGAGGAGGATATATATTAAGGTAAATAAATTAATATTTATTTTATTCTATTGATGATGATGATATAATAGTCCAGCTATATTATTTTGTGGAAATATATATATATATATATATATATATATATATATATATATATATATATATATATATATATATATAAACTGGATAAAAACCGGATTATTTGCTATGTTATTATAACTTAATGCAATAATCCAGGAGGAAAGGCCTCAGCAGAATACTGACATGTTACCAACACAAAATAAATCCGCAGACTACCGGGACTCTCACAACCTGTGGCTGCACGTCGCATTGGGTCTCTTTCTAACAAGAGAAAAGTAAGTAAGAGAGGCTGACACTCGCCCGAAGCCTGAGCATCAGAATAGCAGAGGATACTGAGGTGAGCACAACACAGCAAGCAACGACCACCATGACGGGGGGGGGATGCACGACGAAGATGCCATCACGTATGAACACGAGCATGCGATTTCACTTTACGCGAGCGCATGTTATGAGCAGAAATGACACAGCAGCCATCTGTCACTAAGCATTGCACGGAGTCCCACTCACCGTTTGGCTTTGTCACCTGTCAATTCCTCAGAAATCTCGATCCAGTCAAGCTGACTGTGCAAACAGTCGTTAACAGAGCCTCCACGACCGGTCGGTGTCTTTCTTTCCCATTCTGTTGCCTTCTCTCTTCACTGATGCGATTTGTTCAGTTGGTCTGAGGGGAAAAGTTACATCTCGGCAAATTGCCAATTTTTTTTTCTTTCTTTGTTTTGGTTTCCGAGCCTGCTTCTTGTTATTTTTGAATCAGTGTGTATATAGCTGCTGCCCTTTCGCCTCAGCCTGGGATGCCCAAGATGGAGGCTTGCGTGTACCTGTCATGCAACATGCGCAGTAGCGGCTGCACAGAACTGGAGAGCATCACTCCCATCAGCACCACGGACAGCCGCTCCCCGCCTCCACATCCACAGCCGCTGCTAAACGGAGACGTGACGTGACAGCAGGAAATAAAGGCTCTCTTTCACATGATGGACCCAAACGCATCACTATTTATGGCTGGGTCTGTGTAGTATTTAGCAGCAGACGGATGAGAATAGAAAGGGCTGTATCAGAAATTATTGATCCAATACGATTCATAGTAAAGCTTCTATTGATATTGCTTCATGTAGTAATCTTGTGCCGTAGTAAGACCGAGACCTAGATGTGAGAGAAGAAAATGCTGACTCCTTAAATGCGTGACTGCAAAAGGATAATGATGTAGGCTTAATCCATGTTTCTATCATCCAGATAAAAAATATTATTAGTGGAATCATAACCCTCTTTTAATGCTGTGGTTCACTATTATTGATCAAAGTAATGCTTTAATGACATAATGCAGGAGTCTCGAACTCATTTTATTCTGTAGGACACAAACAGGGCAATTTGATCTCAAATTTTGTGTATTTAAGTGTATTTTCATATTTGATAAACATTCGGCTTATTTATGTAATAGACATTATACAGACTTAGATATTTTAAGTTAAATTTAAGCAATATGTCTCGGGTTTTCCACATTAAGGCAGTTTACTGTCATTACAAAAAATATCACTACAGAGAAATGCATCTGCACAGCTTCTTGGCTTGACCATCTTATTTTGCAGGCCAAGGGTAATATTAGTGTTGCAGAGCCGAGTGTGGTTTAGACCTCTGGCTCAAACGAAATTAACCATTTTGACAGAAACTCTCATGACACGATCCGTTCTCACAGACTTGCAATACAGTGCTTCCCGGTGCTAAATAGTAATAAAGGTCCAAGAACGATATCCTCCTTCTCTGTAGTTTCACACTTTCCAAAAACATTTAAGTGGCCCAAATTGGCTGGCCAGTTCTAGCTTTAGGTTGGATGGACCTAACATCAAATTTAAAAAAGAAAGAAAGAAAAAACGTTCTAACTCTAGCAACGTTGGTGAAAAGCACTGTCACATACATTCCCAAAGCTGATTTTTGTTTTTCCCGGAGCTTTTTGTCATGGTCTCAGGATTTTGTTCAGCATTATTATAATTTGTGGGTCTTGTTTTGATCTTACTCATCATAATTGTATGTGTAACGTTCTCATTTCCTGTTTTCCCCACTGTTTCCATGGATTAGCCATCTGTTGTTTTTTTTTTTTGTCTTTGTGTATTTGCCTTTTTCCTCCTGTATTCTCCTGCCCCTGTTGTCTAGTTCGGTGTTAATCTTAATATTGCTGTGTTAGGTGTTTGTCTCTTGGTTTCTGTTTTTACCTTAAAGGTTAGTCTCACCTGTCTTGTTCTAGTGTTATTTCCTGTTTTCATTTCCTTCCTGTGTGATCATCTGCCCCGCCCTCATTGTTGTCACCTGTTAACTATTCACCTGTGTCTTACTCCCCCACCTGAGTCTTGCAAGGAACACTTTGAAAACACATCAGATCTCAGTGGGGGAAAAAAACAAAACAAAAAAGCATGCTAGATATCTGTACTGGGTAATGTATTAGGAGTGAAATAAATCCACGTAATATATATTTTCTTTTTGGTGGGGGGGGGGCTTTTATGTCTGTATTTGATAGTTTGCAGTGGAGAGACACAGGAAAGCAGGAGGAGAGAGAAAGAGGAAGACATGCAGTAAATGGCGACAGGTTGGGACTCAAACCTGTGCCGTCCTGCACCGCCATGCAGCATATATGGGCGCCTGCTCAAATTCTAAGCCACCCTGGTGTCTGTTAATCCACATCATTTGATAGAAGTGAAAATTTTCAACCTACTGAATTCAAAAACACCCCAAAAATCAAAGTAAAAACACTGATGCGACAGGCTAGTCTAGCTTGCTGAAATTTCATTGGAGCAGCTCAAAATGGTGTGCAGTAGTTTTTATGGACCCCATGAGCTTGCTCCTAATGAGATGACAGGTGGTGCATCTCCTCCCCAGATCTGGCATCACTGAGCTCCCTGACAGTCTGAGGTGCAACCTGGTGGCATTAGATGGACCGAAACATAATGTCCCAGAGATGTTCTGTTGGATTTAGGTCAGGCAAGTGCGGGGGCCAGTCAATGGTATCAATCCTCTAGGAATTGCCCACATACTCATGAGGCTTGTCATGCACCAGGAGGAACCCAGAACCCACTGCACCACATTGTGGGGTCTGACAACAGGTCCAAGGATTTCGTGGCAGTCAGGGTGCCATTGCCTAGCCTCCAGAGGTCTGTGCGTCCCTCCCTGGATATGCCTTCAAGACTATTGCTGACCCACAACCAAAATGGTCATGCTGAACAATGTTACAGGCAGCATAGCATTCTCAATGGCTTCTCAAGACACTTTAACGTCTGTCACATATGTTCAGGGTGGACCTGCTCTCAACTGTGAAAAGCACAAGACACCAGTGGTGGACCTGCCAATTCTGGTATTCTATGGTAAATGCCAGTTGGGGTCCATGGTGCTGGGCAGTGAGCACAGGGCCCACTAGAGGATGTCAGACCCTTAGGCCACTCATTTGAAGTCTGTTTCTGATTGTCTGGTCAGACACATTCACATCAGTGGCCTACTGGAGGCCATTTTCTAGGACTCCAGGAGTGCTCATCCTGTTCCTTCATGCACAAAGGAGCAGTCCTAATGATGGGTTGAGGACCTTCTATGGCCCTGTCCACTTCTCATAGAGTAACTGCCTGGTTGTTGGAATCTCCTCGGTGCTCTTGAGACAGTCGTGGGAGGCACAGAAAACCTTCTGACAATAGCATGTATTGATGTGCCATCCTGGAGGAGGTGGATTACCTGTGCAACCTCTGTGTAGGACTGCGTTATTCTGGACAGAGATCTTGGATGTTGTTCCCTGAATCTGCTGGAGCCCCCAGTATGGCGGTCACTGCCCCAAGTGTTCTGATTAACACTGGGACCACTGCTGCCTTCACCTTCACATCCTCTCTAGCTCTTTTCTCAGCTCTTAGTAATCTTTTGAACCTCTTGTGTTCCTTCGTCCTGACATTTCACCTGCTGTAGATAATTTTTAAGGCCTGCCCGCTTTTTCTTTGTCCTCCACTTCTCCAGTTTACTCCAGCTTTTCGTTGCTAAGTTGTCTGTAATGTGTAGACACAACGCTATTTTATTCCTTCAGTTAGGTGCCTTTTTTTTTAATTGAAAGAGTCATAGGTTGATGTTAAGAGGCTTAACAAACAAACAAACAAAAAACATTCCTCTGAAAATGGTCGAATACAAGGTCTGGACTGAAAATGAGTGAGAAAGCAGTCAATGCCCAAATAAAAAACTATGAATGACCTTCAGAAAGCCTATAGAACTGTTGTTGACCACTTGAAAACATTACAAGAAAGTCTACATCTGCAAATCCATATTGGCCAAACTGTGTCTGTTAATGGGAATGAGATGCACTATAAAGTTACTGAAAACCCCACAACAACTATTTAATGGACTCTTTCTCCTCAAATGACGTTATAGCCAAATTCAGTAAGTTGCATTTAGTCACTACGTCTGCGCTGTCAGCCTGTTTGTTAAAACACATTCAGGAGTTATAGCAGGACGAAATGTCTTTCATTTTGGTGTGCAGTGATTACGCTCATGAACAAATCAATGAAATGAAGGATGGATATATAAATGAATGCAGATCTTAAATAATAATAACTAACTGTGACAAACTTATTGGCAGAAAGACCAAATGGCTACAAACTCATCAAAGATTATCACTTCAAACGGTCCTACCATTAATTTTTATACTCAGTCTAAAAGCCATTGTATATAAAGTCATTTTATGGATCATATATAAGGCTTTTTATGTGGCCTATGATGCTCCTCCATGCTGGAAAGCATTCAGGGTTTGCTAAGAAGTTCAGCTAAATTGCGTGTGTGTGTGTGTGTGTCTGTGTGTGTGAGAGAGAGAGAGAGCAAAACACTTGGATCAGTGTGAATATAATGTCCTCAACTTGTAAAATGGACAAAGTTTCACTCCAAGCATTTACAAGTACTGTAAAGCTTGACCCACCAATTACCTTAAGCAATTTATTAATAAGAAGAAATAAATATACACTGGCTGTGTTATGACAGCTTATTATTAAATCCTAGGGATTCAAACAGTTAATAGTTGAGCCATATTTCCGAGTTTTAAGTGTGTCTTTCCAAATCGTAAAATTGTTGTTGGATATTGAAATCTGCCTTCAAAAGTAGGTCGCACCTAGAACTGATTATCTGACTGATGACAGAGATGACATCAAATTTATTTTTTATGTCTGTACAGATTTGGAAGAACCAACATGTGCCTGGATTTAATTGCTGTCATATTTTTCTTCATTTGGAACCTTCTAAAACATCCAAAAATGTTTGTGCCACTTTTCACTATTTTTGCTGGATTTCTTAAAAAAAAAGAGAAAAAAAAATTAAGACATTAAGAAAAGGGAACAGTAAGGCAGATCTATTGTTCTTAAGTACAAAAAAGAGAGAGAAAAATCCAGAGAGCTTCCCCCCCACACACAGATTTGATCCATATCTCATGCATCATTATGTCAAACAACTTGTGCGGTCTTCCTGCAATGATCCCTGTAGTATAATCTTGATTGACAAGGCATTCCATTTGCATACACAAATTAATCAGCACCATATGCATAGAGATTAATGATTTATGTCGCAGGGCAAGGCTGTGGTGCTACAATATAGAGGCAGACATTCAAGCACAAGGATTCTTTTGTGTTGTTTAGAGGACTGTTCACGGGCTGGCTGGCTATGAGCCATGAGTGTGATGGACAATCATATGCCATTCCAGAAATATGTCAGGCTGGACTGAAACAACGTACTGTGGTTTAATACAACCTGGCATGAAAACCACGTTTCTGCTACCGCTGCAGCTCTGAAGAGTTATATGTGTTGTCACATTGTAATTCAAATGAAAAACAAGTTTTTGACAGATCTGGAGACAAAGAAGTGTACCGCTAAACATTTTATTTTATTTTTTAAAAGTTTTTTCTGTGTGCTGCTTAGCAACTGGTCTGTTTTCATTTTCATGTTTTAACTGAACCCACAGAAGCGTTGCTGCCAAAACTTCAGATCAGTGATGAGATAAATTGTTTGGAAGGGGAACAGGGACATGTCACAGGAGGTGTTACAGGAGTAGTCAAAATGAATGAGAACTTAATGTAAATCACGAAGGATGGAGATAAAACTGTAGAGAGTGCTGTCATTTGAGGTGTGTTTTAAGGTGAGTGCTGTCAAAATTACTTCCACAGACATTTTCTGTTTTGCTATGTACAAGGAAAATACATTTCAAACTGTCTGAAAGTGTGGAACATGTTCATCACACTAGCACATCAGTGTCTTCCAACGTCCTGGTTTATTCACCAAAGTCTTTCCCCGCTGCATGGTGGTTTCTCTGTCTGACCTGTAGACACACATGCAATCTATTCAAACGCTGTGCTCATACTTCATGAAAGAAATAGGTGAGGGGAGACACACACAGGGTTGCAGGCTTGCAGATTTAAAACTACAATTCACCACTGCACTGCACGGGGTTCCAGTTCAATAATGTATTGATGAACTTTGGCAGTCTAATATCAGATCCTTCATCATTAAACAAGCAGATTGCTATAATGGAAACTGAGTCTTCCTTGTCAGCAGATGTTTATTAAGTGCAGCACTCTCCAAAATTATGATGGAGGCATCGAGCCAGAAATCTGTTAAGCAGGAGAGTTCCTTTCAGATATTTTTGGACCACTTTCCTGCTTAAGGAGGGAAATCCTGAAGGACAAGAAATTCTCTCCAAACTGAAATGTCCAACATTACTAAAGAATTACAGTAAATGAGTTTGTGAAAGCTTATAGCTATGTTAGATTAATTTCAGCAAGGTTAACAACAGAGCACAGAGCTTGATTTTTGTTTTGGGTTTTTTTGGTTTTTTTCGGTATCCATATTCCACAACTTTCTCAAATGTTTACATTAGATTTCTAAAACACTAAAAATGTCCTAGATATCAGAGCAGTTGTGTTCAACCAAGCTTGCACTGTCTCGCTGCAGACTTGCTTCTTTCTCATCTTCAGAGCATCGAGCAGTCAGACTGCATTATTAAACTAATAATCTGATTTAAATGGAATTCCACCGCAGACAATTGTATTGGACATTGGTGTATTTGTTTTTGTGTGATTTATGCATGCAGCACAACACGCATCAGTCTCTACAGAAGCCAAACTGAAGGAATGTGCTACAGTAGACCGTGTCTATGGCAACAAGGTCGCACACTTGAAATGACTTAAAATGTACTCCAACTTGTGACAGTTTTGAATTATGAGGTTAACCATTAATATTAGTTAATAAAGATTAATCATTCAAAGTATCTGAATTGTACAGCACATTAACAGATGAATGATATGAATATACTGTATGTACAATACTACTTTGTGAGGTTTGTACAGGCTGTGTTGTGGCGATCAGTGTTGCACATACAGTAAGCATATTTGTTTCTGCTAAAGCTCGTTAGAGGGAAATGTATATTAATGTATTTATTCATAGTTACTGAAAAGACTGAGATTTTACATACTAAACATACTGCATGAGTAACACATTATGATGTATTACTGACTAGGCATCCAAACAGTACACAAAGCAATGCCTCCAGCACTATTGACTTAAACATATAGTTACATATTAATACAGTAATAATGTTTCTACTTCTGGTCTTTCAGAAGGTTTTGAAAAGTGTTTATTATCCCTCTGCACATCTTTTCCGACCACTTCAAAGTCCAACTTTGAAGCTCTTCATGGTAGGGTGATTTGATTATGCCACATTGTGCATTTCATAACGTTGGTGTGAGCACAACTAATCTTTTAATGGTGTGAACATCTATGCTATCAAAACCTGTTTTCCTGAGAATATGAAATCAAATTACCAAAACAGAATAAATCTATCACAGTTTCCATGTGAACCCCTGCGCTGCACATTGGGGTATTAATGTGTCATAAACTTTGAAAGACGAGAACAAGCCATGCAGTAAAAGAACTACCATAGAGCTGTACTTTGTTATAATTATTTTTTAGACATAGAAATGAAACATGCTTGAAGATGAAGGCTCGAGCAGCAGCTTTGTGACCCTGAACAGGACGAGCAAACGGATGGACGAGTCTGTTGAGAAGCCTGGAAATATCTTGAATCAGTGGATGAAATATGCTTTCCTCGGTGGAACCAAAATAAGTGTTGTTTTTGAACAGAAAAGGAAACTTTCCACGGCACTTGCAGTGGCATCAGGAAATTCAAGGGGCAAAACACTGCATGTAGCCCAGAGGGGCACCACCAGGGGGCT
Source organism: Pterophyllum scalare (assembly GCA_024447675.2). Taxonomy (NCBI): domain Eukaryota; kingdom Metazoa; phylum Chordata; class Actinopteri; order Cichliformes; family Cichlidae; genus Pterophyllum; species Pterophyllum scalare. The sequence goes on from JAMQGT020002634.1 coordinate 80,482, forward strand.
CCGGTCTCACGGCCAAGTGCAGCCAGGGGCAATTACTGAAACTTTCCACTTATCAGCATGAGACTTTGATGTCGATGAAACATCAGCATTTCACTAATATGAAAGTGTGATTGCTTACTGAAGGTCAGTGCACCTTTTAGAGGGTGAATATTAGCATGATCTACAATGATGATAAATATAACAGCTCTCTCTCTCTTTCTCTCTCTGTGTGTGTGTGTGTGTGTGTGTGGTAGGGGCTCTTTTAAAATGCTCTGTCGGCATATTTTCCATTAAACCGCATAGAATGTTTAGCGGGATACAAAGCCAAAGTTCATGCTGCTGCTACAGCAGGTTTCACAGTCAAGATGAAGCAATCTAACATTTTCACTCCCCCGTGTTTCTCTTCACCACAAAGGAGGAGACAGATGTGCTCAATAATAATGACTGATTGTTAGAGGGCATTTGTTTGCTTGACAGTATGTGTCCCAAAAAGGCAAGCAAGCCTAATGGGATTTAGGCAGTAGACGATGAGTGTGAATTCTCCATTGTATACATTTCCATTTCCACTGTGCTCAGTGGACACGGAGCCCTCCTAGCTGGCTTGTCTCTGCATGTTTGGCGTGACCCAAAAGGCCTAACTTGCGTCTAATTTCCTCTGTTTATTATATTTCTTTGTATCAAAGCCTTTGCGTTTCACAAGACCACCATGGAAGCAGCAATCAAATGTGGACAACAAGACAAAATACTCAGCTTTTACAGACAAAACCTCATGGAGTGAATGAGTGTGTGTGTTTTTGTGAAAAAGAGAGGGATTCCACAATGTGAAGTGCTGACATCTGCTGCAGGCACTTGCAGGGCTGGAATGTGATACCCTCCTTTACACAAAGGGCCTTGGCCCTTGCAACAGGCACATGAAGACCTCTAAATGCCCCTCTCCACAGGGGCAACACGAGTATGAAATGACTGCATCAGTGTCCCACGCCTTCTTTCCTGAACCATTAACTTTGATTAAAACCACAGAAACCTCCCTTCTTACCTTGATGCTGCAGAGATCGTTGCTCTACATTCTCTTTGAGGTGGTAGTTTCTAAGCTATGTGAGACTGGGGGTAAATTGCTGCAGCATTGCATCATGTGTCTGGCTCAATGGGTTCAATATGTCTCCAGCTCTCCTTTGATTGTTGTGTCTGTGCTGCAGCAGACTTACCATACAGAGGGGGATCCACTGTTGCATTTTGCCAACAATAGGATGGGAGGAACCACATAAAACACAGTTGATGAGGTACAACGTTGTGCCGGGGAGAAAGGAAATTGGGAACAGGAGGGAGTATTGTTTCAAGCGGTGTCTCTGCTTTGATATGACAAATTGAGAACCTTAAACGTTTCCTTCCACAGAAACATTCCAGAAGAGCACAAAAATGCACGTTAAAAAGTTTTCTTCTGGGGGACATTTATCTTTCATTCAGTGAATCAAAGTTTTAAACAATTACTCAATGGTTAAACAATGTTGCTTAGGAATGTTGTATGGAAGGTTTTAGCTCCTGATGTGAGTACATCCTGTGAACTACACTGTGTATATTATACATCTGATGGACCATGATTTACTGGGCTAAAAATGTAGCTGTAGCCCAGTAAACTAAGCAGAAAAACAGATAGAGGAGCACTAAGGCAGTAGGTACAACACAGTAGGAAGTGAAATGTGTCTGCAAATACCCTAAAATGTCTCCTTGATATTTTTTGTTTCTTATATTTAGCCTAAAAACTTCAAACGTTACCCTTTTAGTGACAACGAACAATTAAACCATTAACCCTGCGAATGCTGCTGCAAATGCAACAGAAAAATGTCGCGTAATAATTTAATCTAGTGTTATAGTGTTTAAAGTTATCCCTAAATTGTGAAGACCTATTTCCATAGACAGGCTACCTTGTATCAAGACCTTCTCCTTGACAACAGACTGGGCGGTCTGGACGCGCTGAAACTTTTGTCTAGAAAATACTTAAAATGTGTGAAAGTGTTTGCAGCAAACAAAAAATGGAACCGAAAGGGGGTGAAACACCAGGCAGCAACTGAATAGTTAACATCCTGGGGAGTTTCCTCCGCTGAGAACTTCTAGCTACTTTATGTATAGCACCTGTTGTGCCGTCAGTTGCCAGTCTCCAAAAAGCCAACCCCGGGCGCGCAGCGATATTTTATCTCAGTCTCCAAGTTATGACTCTAGACCGCGCCACACAACAGAAATCGTCTCGGTGTTGCGAATGGTTTCTGGGTACAGGCTGTATCAAGTTGCTGCGCTCTCTCGCTGTCTCAGTGTGTGAGCTCTTGCTGTAATGCGTAAAGATCTGCAGGGATTTATCAGACGGACTGAAGAACGCACAGTGGACGCGCGCTTTACCCAAAATGCATCTGTGTATTTCTAATGTTTTCGTTTCGTAGATGATATGCGTGCACAAGGGTGATTTTATAACTAATACCAGGATTACAGCAACACAAAAGTAAACTTTGCTCAAACTTTCTGTTGAACCAACAGGTGCGCATTTGCTTTGCGCAGCAGCGGCAGGTTTGGAACCTCTGCAGAGGATTTGTTCTAATTTATCAAGTTAAAAATTACACTTTCTTCCGAGGGACTGATGCTTAAGATTAAGTGGATTTTACTCTGCGTTTATCCTCTCCAAATGTGTCCGAAACAGCACCGGTGTCCTGTAAACGACGCATGTGTGTGGTGATACAAACCGTCCCGTCTACAGCGCTTTGTGATCGCCAGCTACCACTCATCCAAATGATCCTTCCATTAATATTCCTTCTTGCATCGCTTCTCCAACAATATGGGTCGGAAGCTGAATCAAGTCCTGCCAGCAAATTTCACCTTCCAAGCGTAAAGGAGCAAAACGGTAAGTTTTCGATGCATTCTGTTTCAGTCTCAAACGTTTGTAAATTCAAACTTTTGAATGTCTTACACCCACAACTATATCTGGATGCTCATTCTTACCCAACTTGAAGGCATTCCTTTAAAAATGCACATCTTTGTGCATTTTTGAATGAATGGCAGCATTTTATTTACTTCAAACAGCATTATCCAGGATAGGAAGTGCAGCATTATCCTTTGCCTTTAAAGTGTACCCCTTTTGTGTTTAAGAGGGGAAACCCTCCTGAAATTCCACGTCCCCCGAGAGACTTTTTTTTTCTTTCTTGTGATCATAAAAAAAAGGCTCCATTCATACAGGAGCAGTCACTCAGGGCGAAGTAATTTGCATCTCATGTGAAATGACTCCAATGAACTGCACCAATTCAGAAATCCTTTCTTCAGCCTTTTTTCAGTGTTCTGTGTCCAGACTTGTGTCAGTAGTATAACCATGTTTAAGTGGATAAGTAAATAATGGTATTGCCATCATGGGCAATTTAACAATCAAATTATTTGTTGTTGTAGGCATCTTTCAGAACTTAATATAATACTTAAGGTTGTGCATTAAGAATTCTTATGTACTGGTCCCTTATATTCCCAGTCCTGACGTTACCAAAACAAGCTTATTTATATGCTGCATATGAATGATGAAGTACAAAACAAACCAGGATATACTAGTACCAGAAATGCAAGTCATAAGGAATTTATATATATATAAACTTCATACATTACTCAGTCTTCAATAGCCAGTAGGTTTGACTGGACTTGTGTGAAGACATGCAGCGCTGACTTCACCACAGTTAACAGTCAGGGCTGGGAAATCAGAGCCTCCTCCTGGGATATCCAGGTTTAATCAGGACGACTGAGAAAGGAAAACAACAGAGAGGAGGGAGGGAGGGAGGGAGGGCAGGGTGCGTGATGAAGGAGGTGAAGGGGGAAGTGTGGTGGGGGAGATGTTAAACTGTCAAAGAACTCTTTAAAAAGGCGGTCACACTTTGGCTGAGGGCAAAACTGGCCAGACCGTCTGTAACCTTTGACTGGAGTGTCTGAGTGCTCTGTTCTGCTGTGCTTGATTGCAGATGCTCTGTGAGACAATTTGATATCGATCTGATGGAGGGGAGAGAGCCAGACCTGTCTGGCATGTTTAGTAGTAGTTGCCTGGAGAGTTACGGTCCCCAGTTGTATTAAACTTGGCAAGTGGCTGCTGATGACTCCATAAGATATCAGAGGGCACCATCTCCCATTGAGAGCCAGAGCTGTGCAGAGTAACCATCTGTCACAATGAAGGACTGGGACAAAAACTCTCAAAATGAACTCTGAAATCTAAATTCTCTGTGTTGTGGTGATAAATAATGTGAACATTTCCTTCCTCCACCAGTGAGAATTGTGTTACAGCATCATGCATGTCATTTTCATGTGTTTGCCACATAGCTATAGGGTTTCATGGTTGTTAAGAAAAAAAAAAGACTTCTCCAGTCACTCCAAAAACACTGTGTAGTGTAAAGTTTTGAAAATTAAATACTGCTGAAGGAAAGAGGACGTATCCATCCACTTCAAACACCACCGCAGCTTTTAGTCAGACCGCAAACTTATTCTTTAATTGTATGGAAAAATGTCTTTTTTAAATGTTGTTTTATAGAAGGATGAAATTGGGTTGAATGCTGAAAAAGTCAGAGGCAAAGGCATTGTCTTGTTTTTACCAGAAAGACATCATGAGTGATGCAGGACATATAAGCCTGCCTTTCTGGACTGAAGCAAATAATGTCAGAGAATCTGATCCAGGCAGCTTTATTTTCATTCTCAACCATTTCGAAGAGGAAATTAGCAGTTTTATGTCTTCATAAAACATTTTTCATATGGCACACGATTTTGATTTGCTCTGAAAATATATGATTCAGACTCCATTGAGTGGTATTTTTCAGAGAATGCTCTCCCATCCAAGCAAATACACCAAAATTACACTTCACCCTGTCTTCAGGCTTATTACTTAATTGCCTATAAGATTGTTTCATTATGCAGTGATGGCCCGACACCAGTTGTCAACACTGCACATCCAGCTAAAGCTCCATCTCAGTCTCTCAATCACACAGGTCATCTCAGGAACGCCTCTTCATATCACTTCTCTGAGTTAAGTGGTTTACCTTCTCCTTCCCCATAGAAGGCCATGTTTTTTTTGTTTGTTTTTTGTTTGTTTTTTTACCTAGGCCACCCATAAGCACAGAGCCAGATATTTTCAGAAAAATCCAGCAACAGATATTTGTGGGAGATGTGGATTACCTGTGATATTCCCACAGATCCCCCTTGAGCACCACTGGAGAAAGGTATGCACCACACTAGACCTGCCAATGATCACAGAGGCTGCTGTTCCGCTAAAGATTAGGAGATTAGAGGGAGGACTGGGGTTATAAGGGTCACAGGCCTACAGGGAAAATATCCAATGTACCACATATACATACATGGAGGACAGAGGAGCATTACACATTCACTGGATTATGATGTAGATAAATAGGATATCTGCAGTGAGGATTTAACAACAGGGAAGACACTGGGTGGCCTTGTTAGGAATCATAACTGTTTCAGGTGTAACACAGAGCATGTTGTCTATTCGTTCACAGATAGCTGAGAACAGCTGTTCATAGCATACTTGTAGAGTAGCAAAGTAGGAGGAGTCATTTTGGTTGCTGGCAAAATCCTATTCATTTACGTGATTGACAGCTCAAGTACTTCTAAGGCTTGCCTAGCCACAGTATTTAAAAGATTACCAACTGCCTTGAGAAATACCTGGTAATTTAATAAAGAGTCAGATACCAGCCTGTATACAAAATCACTTAAGGCAAGAAGTAAATTGCGATTCCTAAGAGACATTTTTTGTAGGAAATATCTCATCACGGAGCTGAAACGTGCACACTGAAGCTAAATGTTCTACTTTGCTGAAGCCACATGTGTCGGTGAGTTTAATTGAATCACTTTTTTTTTACTATGGGTCGGTTTTTAGTTTCATTCAAGGACTGATGAATCTAAAAACTCAATGGAGCAGGCGTTAATGACAGAGCTTTATGAATTAGTATCTTCATAATCAAGATTTATTAAAGTCATTATCCCACTTACTTATTTGACATTTTTCATTTCAAGATGAAACAGACATTTAATGCAAATTAGGGCTCTATAATGTCACCTCAAGTTATATTGTACAGTCTATGTATGTAAAGTTAAGAAGCAGTGTGGGGTTTTTTTTGTTGTCTTTTTTTTTCCTTGTCAGCCCACTGTTACTAAATCTGCCCTGACAAGACCAAACATAGTCATTTTTACTGGGTCAAGCCTCTTCTACTGAATGCGACCAGCTGGCATTCATGTTACCACTATGGTATTTTAAGTGGTTTCCATAGTGCTTAACTCTGGATTTTAATTTGAAATTATGATACAGCCCTCAAACCAGACAAACAAAACTTACCTGCCTTGGAATCTCCATTCATTCTTTAATACAGGTTAGATGTTTCCTGAAGCTGGGACAGCTTGTTTCCACTTAGAGGGATCCCTGCTTTGATGGATGCACTTGAATGAATGAATGCAGCACTGTGCAGTTAATCATTGTAGCGGGTAGTGCAACAGCGGCCGGTGTGCTTGGCTGAATTAAAACCATCAAAGAAAATGGATGGGTCGACTCTTTGATAAACTCGGTAGGAAGCAAAGAAGACAGAAGTTACACCAAGGAGCTCACTATAGTGAGATGAAAAACACAATTATAAGGAGAGGTTTATCGGGGTCTTTATTTGCTGCGTGAAGGTGATGGATGTTCTCATTTGTACAAAGGAGTTTGGCTTCTTGTCCCTGTCATTTATGGAAGGCACTAAATATGTCAGCTTCCAAGTAACCATTTAGTGTTAGTGAGAGAAATGAAAAATTATGCACTTATGTGAATTTTCCACAACAGCAGCAGTAGAAACGACTGGATACAGGCAGGTCTATGTCTTCTGGCAAGAGGAAATTTTCCCCTCAACATCTTGCTCCAGAGTGGGGGACCCTGGATAAAAGTGTCTATGTTTTTCCTGTCAGCACTATTTGAGCATGGAGTGCTGTATTTGGCAAGAAAAGCATGCCACCGCCTGCCTGCTGTTTGTCATTTCAGGCAGCCAGTGCACTGTCTGTCCCACCACCTCAAGAGGCTAAGGGAGTTTTGGGGGGTGGGGGGTCTGGGTCATAGGTTTAAACTCCAGTGAGGAAAAATAGTCTCTATGTGAATTTTTCTTCACTGCACACAATGCTTTGGCAGCCAGTGGCGTAAAGGCCATTTCTTTACACCCACAAAATGCACAGGGGGAGGGGGCTAATACCTTAAAGCTACTTTTGGCTGCTCCTTATTCACAAGGGGTCACCACAGTGGTTAACTACGCAAATTTAATTTCTTTATGCCAGATGCCCTTCCTGATGCAACCCTAAAGGGTTTTGTGGCTCCTTTTTGGCAAACAGTGGGCCTGTTACCTTGTTCTTTAAAAGGTTAATGGGTGTGATTGCCTCTTTGCGACTGCACATCAAGAAAAAATAAAAGAGCTATCCACATAATGTTTTAGTGAGATTTTCACACACCCAGAGCAAAAAATTTACCATTATTTGAAGATGTGTGTCTCTCAAACTATTAACTATAAATGCAATAGTCAGTTTCCATTTAACTTGGCTTTGGGTTCCACCAATCACTGCAGTCTGTTCTGTACTCTAAAGGCTCCGCATTTCATTGCAGTGGGTAGTCCTTTTCATGCATTTTTTATCATGCAGGGTGGTGCTATAGAGTTCAATTGCCCCTCAGCGTATTAAATGGATTCCATTAGGCTGCAAGAAAATTTCTCTGCTGGTGCTGCAGGGAAATAATTGAGAAGCTTGTTGCAAATGGAAGAACTTGTAACATGTGGTTAATGTGAAAGGCTGTGTTTTAGCTCAAAAAATTTGTGTGTCTGTAAAGCCAGTTTCGTTGCTTAAATCTAACAAAACACCGGCAGAAAAGGAAAAAGTGTTGCTAATGATAGCAATCCAAGCAGGGCCTCAAATTCCTGTCTTCTGATTTGAAGCGCTCTGATTGCACCATCAGCCATCTAACTTGCCTCCTCAATTTTATTAGACTTTTATTATTGCTTGTTCTTTCTTACAGGGCACAACACTGCATTACCATATGATGAGAACAGGATGTTGACCAAGCATCAGTATGTGACAAGGACGCAGTAAAAATTAGTCGATCCTTGAGGGAACAAGGAAATGTAAAATAGGACCAAACTGTGATTTAAAATGTGATTTTAATAATACAATAATATTACCAACTAATTAGTGTCCAGCTCGTAATACAAAATAAAAAAAAAGGAAATGTGTTGTGTTCAAAAAACATCCTGATGCTCACTCATTCACTACTCTCTGTGTAAAAGACATTCAGCGGTTTAACCATTCATTCTATTATAATTTTCTATTCAGCACTATTATAATTATCGCTGAGAGCTACATGGAAGCACAAAGGTAATTTTCTATAAAATTGGACCAAGTCATCATGGGATGTAACTGAAAGTAGTGGTCTTTTTGTGTGGATTGCTGTTTCCGCTTCATTGATAAATTATAAGAAAGTCCTCAGTTTTTAAGGTTAAGTGACTTCGAGATGCCTGCAATGTGCACCAGTGCCATCAACTTACCCGCATATCCTAAAACATATGATTAAAATTTTAAAATGAAGCATTTTCTCCCCAAATATGATCTTTTTCAAATACCCTTATGAGAGACAGAATGCATGAAAGAACCTGAAAAGTAAAAAAGTGGTTAAAAATCTTCCATAATATCAGTTTTTGTAAATGGAGAACCCAATACATCCTCGTCATGGTAACCCTGAAGCAAGTCACTTAAGTTTGAGTAGCTTTAGAAGTTCAGTAGGTACACCTTTTGCTCTCTGATGTTTCTGAGACTGCAAATCGGGGCGTTGGGGAGCAAACACATCCATTCTCATGCTCTAATAGGACAAATATTGTCTAAAAATTCTATCTTTGATGTGGCATTGTGTTTCTTTGCTTACAGCTTCTTATCAGCTCGACGTCTGCACCAGTGTCGTTGTCCAGCCTCTGTCTGCTGCCCTCAAATATGAAGCCGACTTTCAGAAATATTATGTTCCCAGATAAGCACTGAGAGCAGGCAATATCATTTCAAATGTTCAGCTTTGTCAGTGCTTCCTGGTGAATAGTTGTTCTGAAAGCTGCCATTTCATTGACATTGTTAAAAATGTTTTATTATCCTTCACAAGCAAAACAAATACAGATAAGTTTTCTGTCGATGTCTCCCCCTTATCAGTGGAATTAAATTACTTAAATCGAAAAGCAATTTAGCTCCCTAAGCGAAGGACTTGGTGAATGTTATCAGCCGCTTTGACGCTGTGGGCTCAAGTAGCTACAGCATCATGAAGCACTGGCACAGAACAAAGCAACTACACATAAAGCAGGGAGAGTTAAACAAAGCGGAAAGCAAATGAGAAATTCCGAGTCAACTGCACGCCTCTGAGATCTCCACAACAGTATGTAGATTTGTATGTCTAAACAATATTAATCCAAATACTAATGCTGATTCTCGAGGTGCGCTTGATTTCTCTGAAGGAGATAAAGGCATGGCATTTCCATTTAGTTAGTTTATACAGTTGAGTCACTCTAATCAAACTAATCCATTCCTCACAAACACACTGTGCATATCGTGTTTCCATGGTTTTATATATTGTACTTAGACAATCTTTATTATGAGCTGCATAAGAATTTGAGTTACACAGGGGTAATTTAGGTGCATTTTGAAATGAAAACAAAACATGTCAAGGCAAGAAATTGCACTTATCTCCTAAGCAATGTAATATAAAAACTATGATAGTACTGTTTGGGGGAGGAGCTCTAAAAGATTGTTTGATCAAAGGCTGGCAAGTATCATTCTTGTTGTAACAAAAACAGATTCCCTCTAAACAGGAGGTTCCATTGATAAAATATTTGGATCAGCTTGAGGCTGTGAGGTTTGAAATCCAGCCAATAGCACAGACCTCAGTTGTCCTGTGAGTATTGGTTTTCTTATGGTAACTGGAATTCCAGCTGGAGTAAAAATCTTGGCAATGAGATGAGTTGACCTTGGTTACTGTCTCTGGCATGGCTGCATAACTTGGCAGATGTCATCACCTCCTATCACAGAAGTATTTCAAAGTGTTCTGTAATGACGCTCCTCTTCAAATTCACCGGGCTTCACGGCATCACCTTGCATTTGATTGACAGGGTGCTTGACCCAGAACAAGTGCTGAAGACTTTCACAGCTGTTTGGTTTTTTTTTTATGATAGAATAACACTTTGAACACTTTCTTGGCAACATATTGCCTGTCTATCTATCTATCTATCTATCTATCTATCTATCTATCTATCTATCTATCTATCTATCTATCTATCTATCTATCTATCTATCTATCTATCTATCTATCTATCTATCTATCTATCTATCTATCTATCTATCTATCTATCTATCTATCTATCTATCTATCTATCTATCTATCTATCTATCTATCTATCTTGGTGGGAGGATTCCCTTGCCCTCAACACAGCACAGTTATGTTTCTCATGGTACTCAGCAAGTATATTGCTTCAGGCACTTTGAAGAACTTGGAGGTCATGGAGAACAGCTTTTCTGTTGATTTAGGCTGGATCCGTTGCTTCCATTGGACTGAGATGATGATGCTGAGATCGGGGATTTGTAGGAGCTTCTCACAGAAGGTAGTTCTGTATCAGTCTGGCTCTAATGTTCGCACAAAAACAAAAGCTACTCGTTAAAAGTTGCTCTGTGACACAGCTGAGTCGTAGATCCATGCCAAAAACGTGCATAAATCTAGAGAAAAGTAAACAGTGAAGCCGTGAATCAGGGGTCACAGTATGCAGACCCAGCGCTGTGGCGCAAATAATCCCAGCTGGCTTCACTTTGCCATGCCCCCCCTTCCTCGTCATTATGATGTGAAGGGTTCGTCATGTGTGAAACTCAGCTACTAGGTTCATCTGATGCAGCAGAGACATTTCATGGTTATCAAGCACCATCATTAAGCATGCTAATTTTAGAAAGCAGCAGTGAGAGTTAGTGATGTGTGAACACCCTCTAACAGTTTAGAATACATATTAGACAGATCAGTGCCTAATGTGTGGTTTCAACAGTTTATGAGAATAAGGAAATGATCTGTATGTAATGGCATGATTTTAGTGATTTCAAAACACAATTCAGAAGCTGAGAAGTGAAATCTCTACTACCAGCATGCATTTGGGAAGACGATGCCTAAATAGGCCTGTATGATTGGCTTCATCATAAAACAACTTTTAAACTATGTCTGATATTTTATGAACTTATAAAAATATGGCGTACAGTATACGACCACCCAAGTCTGTGCTCGGTGCAAACATGGGAAAGAATGTAGTGTAAATGTGGACTGTTTGTCAGGGATATTGTTGGCATACTGTATGTCCACGCCTTTGCTGTTAAATGTTGTTTTCACTACCATAAGTGCATTTCTAAAATTGCACTTATTATCTCTGACTACAAAAGCAATATATGACAGATGTCATATGTTGAAAAATGGTAGCAACATCCAGAGACGTGCATGTGTTTAAAACATTCATCACAGTTGCTTGCAATGTCTTTGCTGTGCACACAACAGCTTTTAGTGGGTGTCTGTTTTTGTTAAGTGATTTGTCATTTTCTTTTTGTGGTTAATCGACTTGTGCACCCATCTGACCGGAAAAAATGCACTTCTGTGTGCGACTGGACTCCAACTACTCTTCTTTCGGAGAACATTTTTTACCTGATCGACAAGCATATAGAAGAATCAATACTGAAGTGAATAATTTTTAGATTAATTATTTTATCCCTTGTAAGATAATGTGCATTGGGTCAAGAACATTGGGCTGCTTTTGGCTTCATAGAGCTCATGCATGCATAGCTGAACCATTTACCATTTCAACAATCTTCATTTTTTCATGTGTTGCTTATGGAGGCATCTGGAGATCTACAGCATGATTCACATATTCATAGTTTATATGGAGCTATTTCTCCTGCTTTCAGTTTTAAGTCATTGCCTAAAATACTTAGAAATAAGTCAAACATGCCAGTGGAAATTACACAACCTCTATTTCTTCTTTATGTGCCATTAGAGGAGAGTGAGAAAAGGACCAGAAGCTATTAAATGGAGATTCCCATCTCTAATGCATTAAGGGGTGAAATAAAAAACACACCTGTCCCAGTAATCATTGGTATAGCGCCGTCCCATGCTGGCTGGATTATGTCACCTAGCACATGGTGAGATGTGATATATGATGCTATCCCAGTGGCACACAGAGCTGGTAACCCAATCACACATACTATTTTGAGAATGTATGGCTTTTCCCAAAGCACAAATAGGTTTTAGGTGCATGCTGGATGTAGTCAGCCTCGGCGTGCTTACACTTGGATCCCCATGAGAGGGTATCCATTTCTACAGCCCAGCTGGAATGAAAATGCACATTAGCCATTAGGTCTTATGACTGACCAGAATGTGCAAGCATGTTCGTGTGCCACTGTCTGCACACAGAACAGGGCCTTCAGCAGTTTCTTTTTGATAAAAAAAGAAGAATTTTCAGTTACTCGAGTTATTTGTAGTACAGGGATTGTGCTGTGGTGCTGGGAAATGCTTTGTCTTGGAGGTCTTCAGCATAGGACCTCACAGTTTGTTGGATACCAAAGGAAAGTAATTTTACTTGTGGGATTTGCAGCTTGTTCAAATGTCAAACATAATAATGTACAGAACATTATAGCTTAGGATCAAGTTTATGAATTATCTGTTTATTTGAACAGATTATTAAATAAATGAAGAAAGAGTTTGCTGCTGCAAGGTGAAAAAAAGAACTGGCTTGTATAGGCTCAGGCCACAAGCTAGCAGAGGTGCTTGTCAATCACCTGCTTAAACTGGAACTGGAAACAAAGAACAACAAATTAAAACAAGATGTATTATTACTCCCCATAAAGATGACATCTGAAGTAACATTTCCCTGGCCTTTCTTCTAACAATGTCCAAAATGTTTATTTTTCATGCTGGCCCAACACATTAACCCCTGGTTAGTGTTATACATGCAGTGAAGATACAGGTGGTTGCATTTCCTTCAAAGATGAACTAAAAGTGAAGTGTCCACAGCTGAGCCAAGGCCTTTCAATGAAAAATTAACTTTGTAAAGGGAGATACTGACACTTGTCTTGGCCGTCCGGTGGACTGAACAAACTTGTCATGAATATGATCGACTGTGTTCATGTGGCAGTTTGCTGTCCTTGTACACTGAAAAAAAGGTTAGCAAAACAAAATGACTTACTGGAAGTGTGTGCGTTATTCATTCAACAGGCCCTCTAACAGTGGGTTAGTCATGGAGCCTTTGACAGTTCTTACTTTTACTTGTTTTGAAACATGGATATTAGTTGGATGTCGAATAGGTGTCACTATGAGGAGCTCTCTGCACATGTTGCCATGCTAAATGCCATTAAACAGATTGCACTTGATGACTAAAAGGGAATTTGATTGTGGTTGTTTTGGGGCAACTGGTGCAGATGTGCAGAATTAAAAAGGGCTCAGTGCCCAGATGTTGCATAGCTCATTATCACTTGAGGCATACAACATTTGAGAAACTTGGTGATGTGGAATTACACATAGGGACTAGATGGTGTAATTAGAAGACGGCAACAAGCTTAGAACAGTTGAAAACATGAAATATAGAGACTGGGTGATATTATTTATAGTGTTTTTGGAAGTACTGGGTATAATGTGCATTTTACTGCTAGGTATTATGCCATTTAACTACACCACCGGGTGTGGCATTTCTCACAGCAGACTTGTATTAGCAGGAAAAGCACATGTTTGCCAATAAGCCGTGCCAGAATGCACAATACATGGGTCAGACGAGCCTTTATTAATGTATTAGACAGATCCGTGACTGGAAAGTCAAAATATCCCCTGTGACTAAGAGGTGTTTAGTGTTGTTGGTGACACAGCATTGTATTACAGACAAGTGGAAACAAGAATGACTTTAAATCTCACAAAAAAACTTAAATGTCAAACATTATGTGTATTAAAGGCCTTCGATCTTTAATGAAGTTAAAGATAGTGTTCACGGGCTGTAATGAGTGGAAGGATTGCATTTGTTTCCACACAGGTGATCATTAACATGACAGAAAGTGGGCAGTTTGCCACTCAAGTCAGTAATGGGCATTTAGGTAGGACAAAAACTGGTTTATTTATTTGAGCTTTATTTTGTTTCCAGGTTTTGTACATTTGCTGTATGGTAATGTGTTCATTACATGTCTTATCTGTTCTCTTGGCCCATCTTAAATCTCAGTTATGGACCACGGCAGTGAACACACAGGCTGGGTAGCTTTTTCCCTTGTAAATGTAGCTCCCAGTTGTGCTATAAACCTTTAAAAGGAACTTGTTATGGTTCATATTTTTATTCTTGGAGTCAACTACACTAATACTGGGTAGAACTTCATAATGGAGCTATTAACCAATAATTGTAAATTTAGTGTGTATTTTTCAGTATCTAAAATGCAGTTGAAGAAGAAAGTACCAATTGGTATATTCAAGGATATAATAGGATATATAACATAATAAATCTTCGAGATTGAGCGTTTGGTCTACAGGGACTACTTGTACAAAACCTGTCGCTATTTAAGAACATTGACTGATATATATATATATATATATATATATATATATATATATATATATATATATATATATATATATATATATATACATATATAAAAGTAGGCATCTCTTGCTTAGATGACAGCTTTGCGTATCTTAGTATTTTCTCAGTCAGCTTTATGAGGAAGTCAACTGGAATGGCTTTCAGTTGCTATGTCAAGTGTTAATTTCTTAAACTTCTTGCCCTCTTAATGTGTTTGAGACCATCAGACTGTGTTGTGAAGAGGTGGAGTTGGTATACAGTGAATAGTGTTTTATTGAGATGTAGAAAAGGTGAGCAGCTGGTTTCTACATGTGTAGTTCCCACCGTGACGTAGAGAGGAGGAAGTGTGATGGTATGGGGGTGCTTTGCTACTGGTGATTTATTCAAAATCCAAGGCACACTTAACCAGCATGGCTACCACAACATTCTGCAGCAACATGCCATCCCTTCTGGTTTCTGCTTAGTGGGACCATCATTTGCTTTTCAACAGGACAATGACCCCAAACACAACTCTAGGCTATGTAAGGGCTATTTGACCAAGAAAGAGGGTGATGGAGTGTTGCGTCAGATGACCTGGTCTCCATAATCACCTGATCTAAACCCAGTTGAGATTGTTTGGGATGAGTTGGACTACAGAGTGAAAGCAAAGCAGTCAACAAGTGCTCAGCACCTCTGGGAACTCTTTCAAGACTGTTGGCGATTACCTCATGAAGCTGAGTGAGAGAATGCCAAGAGTGTGCAAAGCTGTGATCAAAGCAAAAGGTGCCTACTTTAAAGATTCTAAAATCTAAAACATATTTTGGTTTGTTTAGCACTTTTAAGTTACTACATGGTTCCTTATGTGCTCCTTCATAGTCTTGATGACTTCAGTATTAATTTACAATGTAGAAAAAAAATAAATAAAAACATTTAATGAGAAGGTGTGTCAAAACTTTTGACTGGTACAGCATGTGTATGACACAAAATCTGTCATTAAAAAAAAAAAAAAATCCCAGCTCGCCCCTATGGGTGTTTTTTTTTTTTTTAAAGCCTGTCATGTCTGGCAGATATTGCAAGCAGAACTGTGATCTGAATGCATTGTTGTGCCAAACATATTTGCTATTTCAAGATGAGCTCTATAGGTTCTCTATAGGTTCCTCTTATTAATGTGTGACCCTTTATTTTCTTTATTTTTAACGTACTGTATAACAAACTGTGCCAGAGTTGACAGACTTAGGAAAACGAAAAGAGAAAAGAAAGAAAAGAGAGAGAAAGAGAGAGAAAAAAAGGAGAATAGAAAGAAAATAGAAAAAACAGGAAAAAACACAAGAAAATAAACCAAATAGTTCATCACTTGTTGAACATAAAGGCCCAGACCTACGTCCAGCCATATATACACACATGCACGCACACACGCATGCACATATATGCACAGATACACACACACTCACCCAAATACAAAAGACGAGCGGTCTTTTCACCCTCAAAGCTCGGGTCCTCTACCAGAGGCCTGGGAGCTTGAGGGTCCTGCGCAGTATCTTAGCTGTTCCCAGTATTGCGCTCTTCTGGACAGAGATCTCGGTTGGTGTTCCAGGAATTTGCTGGAGCCACTCTCCCAGTTTGGGGGTCACTGCCCTGAGTGTTCCGATTATCACGGGGACCACTGTTACCTTCATCTTCCACATCCTTTCCAGCTCCTCTCTGAGCCCTTGGTATTTGTCAAGCTTCTCCTGTTCCTTCTTTTTGATGTTGCCGTCACTTGGTATTGCAACATCTATGTATCACCACGACCTTCTTCCTTTGTTTGTCCACCATTACGATGTCCAGTTAGTTAGCCATCACAAGTTTGTCTGTCTGTATCTGGAAATCTCACAGGATCTTAGCTCTGTTGTTCTCAACCACCCTTGGAGCCATGTCCCATTTTGACCTCGGGACTTCCAGGTCATACTCACAGATGTTCCTGTATACTATACTGGCTACTTTGTTATGGCGTTCCATGTATGCCCTGCCTGCTAGCATCTTGCACCCTGCTGTTATGTGCTGGATTGTCTCAGTGGCATCTCTGCACAGCCTGCACCTGGGGTCTTGCATGGTGTGGTAGACCCCTGCCGCTATCGATCTTGTGCTGCCATGATTAGTGCCTCTGTGCTGTCTGTCAGTCCAGCTTTGTCCAGCCATTGGTAGGTTTTCTCTATGTCAGCCACTTCTTCTATCTGCCGGTGGTACATGCCGTGCAGAGGCCTATCCTTCCATGATGGTTCCTGTTCTTCCTCCTCCTCTTCTTCTTTCTCAGGTTTCTGCTGCCTGAGGTACTCACTAAGCACATGATCCTTTGTGGCCATCTTACTGATGTATTCATGGATCTTCGTTGTTTCATCTAGGACAGTGGTTCTGTCTTCCACTTCCGCTTAGCGTACAGTCTCAGGGTGCTGGATTTGGGGTGAAACCCTCCATGCATGGTAAGGAGCTTTCTTGTCATCAGTGGCTTCTATCCCCTCCTTTGGCCAGCTTATTATCCCAGCAGGGTACCTGACAACTGGCAGGGCGTAGGTGTTGATAGCCTGGATCTTGTTCTTCCTATTCAGCTGACTCTTCAGGACTTGCCTTACTCTCTGCAGGTACTTGGAGGTTGCAGCTTTCCTAGCAGCCTCTTCATGGCTGCCATTTGCCTGTGGGATTCCAAGGTACTTGTAGCTGTCTTCAATATCTACAAAGATGCCTTCTGGTAGTGTTATCCCCTCAGTTATGACTACTTTTCCTCTCTTAGTTACCATCTGACTACACTTCTCCAGTCCAAATGACATTCCGATACCATTGATGTAGATCCTGGTGGTGTGGATCATCTATCCATCCATCCGTCCATCCATTCACTTCCACTTATCCTGTTCAGGGTCACGGGGGGACTGAAGCCTATCCCAGCTGACATAGGGCGAGAGGCAGGGTACACCCTGTACAGGTCGCCATCCTGTTGCAGGGCCAACACAGAGAGACAGACAACATCAACATTCACAGTCACACTCTCATTCACACCTATGGGCAATTTAGAGTTTCCAATTAACCTAACCCCAGTAAGTGCATGTCTTTGGACTGTGGGAGGGAAACCAGAGTACCCCGGGGAAACCCACGCAGACAGGGGGAGAACATGCAAACTCCACACAGAGGGAGAGGGAGGTGCCTGGGGTAACCACCGCGCCACCGTGCTGCCCGGTGTGGTGGTGTGGATCAGTGAATCGATATCTCGTTCACTCTTAGCATACAGCTTGATGTCATCCATGTAGAGGAGGTGGCTGATGTTTGCTCTATTCTGTAGTCGGTCTCCCTTGCCAGTCTTGTTGATGATCCAGCTGAGGGGTTTCAGGCAAACAGCAGTGGGGACAGGGCATCTAACATTTGATGGTACATAACATTTGATGGTATATATATATATATATATATATATATATATATATATATATATATATATATATATAAAATATGTCTTCAGTGTGACACTTGTAGCCATATGAAAGAGACTGTCCGTTTTACTACTCCCAGACTTTCACCATCCCTTTTCTTCTACACAGTGACGGTTGTTTGATAACTGCTTGAAGGACACCCCCTGAATGAATAATGCTGTAAGGAAGAGAGACTCTGTAAGAAGTCTCTCTTCCTCAAGAGGAAGGGTGCCCCTTTTCTTCTCCTCCTCCTCCTCTCCACATCTTACATCTGTTTAGCGGCCTCTAATTAGGACTTTTACAGACCACAGCATTAAAATGGCGCGGAACCACGGCAACTAATGAGACACCAATGACAAGGCAGATCTTTCATGCACAACTCTGTTTGTCAAAGTCTATCTTTCATTTTCTGCTTTGACAGCCAAAGATTGTTCAGAACTTTGTTTCCCCTTACACCTGTTGACAGGCTTTAGCAGAGATTTAAGCAGGTCACTGAGTTTGCTTGTATTTGGCAACGTTTGCAGCATTGCGGTGTTCAGTTTTCACAAGAAGATTATGAACGTGTTTGCGTGCTTTCTGTCAGTGTTAGAGTTTTTACCACTCTGCTGCTGCCAGTGTTTCTGTTAATGTTAAATATTGTCAGTTATCACATCGTCAGAGAGAAGCTGAGTGCACCTGGATTTGTAGTTAAATGCTAGCTTACATGTATCATTGTATCATAAGACAGGTTCAAGCATAAGTATGAATTCCAAAACACAAGCAGTTTGTGAAAACAAAGCTTTAGGAAAGAATTATGATGAAATCTCAAAAGCACATGAATATTTTTTAAATGTAGATAAATAACATTGTAAAAATACATTAAAATTGACTCATAGAAGATGATAGGGTGAATCAGAGACCAAAATATGACAAACATAATTGGTAGGAGATACTTCTTTTTTTTTAGGCACAGAACAAGCTGTGATGTCCTGACAAATTATTATCTGGATTTATTTGACACATATACGATCCCTTTAATTAATATTCCATCCAGTGATGGAGTAATATGATTAGGTGTGCCTTCAAAAATAGTTACCTGAGAGAAGGGCTTAATACTAACAAGATATTGTTATTAGATCACAGGTAACAATGTATTATAGAAAATTATACTGAGGCACAAATATATATTAACAAATTGTAGCCCCATACCCAATCAAAGCACAAACATTTATGGTTGTTTTTAAGCGACTTCAATTAGTCTTCCTA
>JAMQGT020002635.1:0-18907 GCA_024447675.2 Pterophyllum scalare
GAACACCTGAACTCTGTGACTTGGATGGATGAGTGAATACTTTTGGCAATATTGTGCATCAGCTATTTAATCTGTGCAAAAAGTCATCTTGCAGTCTGTATATATTGGGACAACATTAAATTTTGGTACAATAATCATACATGAAGAAAGAAATCTACCAATAGCTATAAAGTGCAGCTTTAAAGCTTTGAACTGACAGTGTTGATACTGACTGGGTGAACACCACTCTACAGTTATTCTAATGACTTTAAAGAAACTCTTGGTGAACATCATCACTAAATACAGACATATTGTACACATAAAACTTGATGCCATGTATTGCGCTTTTGATGTGTGCACAATATTTGCCCCACTTTACAACAGCTGCTGGGCAGTGGGGTCTTTCTAGTTTTATTTTTTATTTAATTCGTATTTTCATAGAACATTTAATTTCCTACAAGCAGTAGTAACTACTACCAGTAAGTACTACTATTTCCATTCACCTGATTAATGTGCACAAAACACTTAACTGTTCAAAATTCTGAAACTCAATATTTTTAAAAAGTTTTTTAGTCACAAGGTGGAAAAAATTGTGCATCAATCAAAGCAAAATGTCAGATACTGTGGATAAATGGAGACAATGCATTTGACTTAAATATCACTGAAAAGATGACACAGAGCAGGCGTGTGAAATGATGATGGGACTGTTACCCAACTCAAACAAATGACATGTATTTACATAGCCTTATTTTATAATTTGGGGACGAATGTAACTACAGTATACAACAAACTTTGAGCTTTCAAGTGTGGGAATTCAATGATGATGATGAGATAATAATAATAATAATAATAATAAAAATACACCCATGGCCATTATCTCCTTACTATGCCTTTCATCAAGAGTTAAACAGTGAGCCAATGCATATGAAAACAATAAAAGCTTAAAAAGCAAAAGAATCATAAGTCTGATAAGAAAGCTCAGAGAAAGAGTTAAAATCATTTTTAAAAACGTATATACTTCAAATAACTGTGCATCAGTGGTACTCATGATACATTACTGTGCTGCAAATAACAGACAAGAAGCAGTGCACTGAGGACCACAGCTCCCAGTGAGGTCAGAACAACCAGGTGAAGCTTTGTGGTGCGAGCAGTAGCCAAACACCAACAGGAACCAGTCACATTTGTTGTCTGAGTAATACAACGAACTGATGAATCATACTGTCTAGAATGAAAGGAAGAAAAGCCAAACAAGTCAGTTATATTAGCCACAGGACTGGCCACATATTCATGTGTGAATGTGCTGCCCTCACTACTCCTTCATGCATAGTGTTATATCAAATTTTTAGGTGAGCCACTGACAAATTAAATGTGACTTTTGCCACAATAAAAAGCACCCTTTATGAACCAGTACAGTGGGGTTATCAGAACAGCTGCCGCCAGGAACTGGGCTGATATGAGCAAGAGCAGAAAACTATACACCCAAAACAATAAGCAAGAGGGCAAAAAACTCCATCGAGCTACTGCTGAGCGCTCCTGCTCCTGTACTGTTATATCTAATTAAGGTCATTTGTTGAATATGGGAAGCAGAGCAAGTGATGATGTTAAGGTCTGCTCTAAAAATGTTAAAAGGCATCAACATTTATGTTTTTATGTAAATCTAACTGGCTGATGTCAAGTCACCTGCTGAGTAATATGCAAATTAATAATAACATGTTCAATGAACGGTAACAAGCAATTCCTAGTTTAAAACAAGAACAGAAGTGGAGGTGTCCTAGTTGTATTTTTCTAGCTAATTCTAATTCTGTAGTTTACTAATGGGCCCTTACTCCAAGTCACCAGAACCCTCCACCAATAGGGAATCGGAGGTCTCGGTGGGCTGTTCCAGATCTCTGTCAATGTCCAATCACGGTAAAGGACAGGAGAAGGACACATCCATATCAACACACAGACATGTGAGCACACACACACAGACACACACGCACGCACAGACACACAGGCACGCACAGACACACAGGCACGCACAGACACACGCACGCAGACACACACGCACACACATAGACAGACACACATAGACACGCGCGCACACACACATAGACACGCGCGCACACACACATAGACACGCGCGCACACACACATAGACACGCGCGCACACACACACAGACACGCGCACACACACAGACACACACACACACACACACAGACACACACACACACACACACGTGGACGCACAGGGAAATGGAGAGAAGGGAAAGAGAAAAAGACGAAAGACAGTCACAAACACAGCAAGATAAAAGAACAGTAGCAGACCTGCCAACCATGAAGCCTGTAACCATCTCCTGCTTCCATGGCTGCTCTCTCAGACTGCTGGGAAAGCTGGATGATACAAATACATGTGCAAAAGTCTTAGCTGCCCCTCACTGTTTTATATTTAGGAAATAAATGCAGTGATTTATTGAAACGTGCATATAGTGGTGTGAAAAAGCATTTGCCCCCTTCCTGATTTGTGGCAGAGCCTCCACCATGTTTTACAGATCACTGTTGTACCTCTGGTATCCTCCATACAACAATTTGAACAAAATTTCAAATTTGGATTCATCGCTCCGTAAGAGCTGTTGCCACTGATGTTCAGTCCAGTTCTTGTGTAATTTAGCACACCCTTCCACTGAGACCATTTCTGAAGAGGCTTCACCAACCGTATGGATCAGCTGAAGGGCCAGATACCTCACTCAGGTCCTTCTTTTCTTAAGGCCATGACTTTCAGATACTGTTAATCTGCTGCAGATGTTTTTTAGGCCTGCCACTTCTTCATCCCTTGACTTGGGTGCCTTTTTTTTTTTTTTTGCCTGAATGATTCATAGGTCAGAGTGAAGAGGTGCAAGAAACAAAATAAAAATGGTCAGGTACAAGGACTGGACTCAAAATGAGTGAAAGAGCAGCCAATGTCCAAAGAAAATCTCTTAGAAGACCTTCAGAAAGCCAGAAGAAGTATTGCTCGACATCAGTTTAAAATGTCAGAAGAAGTCTGGTTCCTGTCACTCCAGAGGTAGAGCAGAGTCATCTGCTGGTCGGAGGGTGGGTGGTTCAATCCCTGGCTGTTCCAGTCTGCATGCCAAAGCATCCTTTCTCCCGATGCACTCGTCGGAATGTGAATGTTGGACAGAAAGCACTTAGACGTAGTAAAAAGAAGTGCTTGTATGACTGAGTGTGTGAATCAGCCGTTCCATATCAAGTGCTCTGGCTGCGTGGGTAGAAAAGCGCTATATAAGAACCAGTCCATTTACCAAAATATAAAGAAATGGGTGGGGGCTCAAAACTTTTGCACAGTACAACCAAAACACACTGCCCAAGTCACACCTTACAACTTAGCTTTATGATCTCAATATATCAATAGGAGCACAACAAATAATACCCAATGTACTGACTATGTATGACTTCAGGTTGGCAGGTCTGTATAAGACAAAGAGCCAAGTAAGACAGAGCGAACAGCGACAACATGAACACACTGCGACTATCTGCACAGCAGTCGAAAAAACACAAACACAGCACAAACTACACAACCACTTTACATTTACAAGACAGTAAAAAACAGCACAGTGCTTTCGCCATTAAGGCTGGAGACGACATTTTGCCTAGTCCAGTATGAGTGTGACACTTTGGATGAGGAGCCCTGATTTTCTAAAGGCCTAGAAGAACCAACCTCAGTCCCAGCAGAGCTCTGCTCTGTTTGTCGACACCCTCTGCCTGTCCGTCTCCACACACTCACTAACGTGCATGTAAAAGCATGCGAGTAAAAGTGGCAGCACAGAAAAAGTGCCAAGCGGATCCTGTGTGGACGGATCGGTGCAGGCGAACACTGAGCCGGTCAGGCTCCAATATTAGAGGTGGATGATTGGTTTCCACCTCCACTCTGATACGATATTATCACAAGACTTCACTCACGATATGATACTGCAATTTTTTAACATTTTGCAATATGCTGAGTATTGCAATATTATATATATTGCAATTTATCACCTTTTTTTTTTTCAACTGCAAATCATGTCCTCAGAGTTCAACTTTGTGAGTATCTGTTTCATCCAGTGAGACAAAGTTTGCTCACTTCACTTATTTATTTGCTGCATACAACACTGTCACTGCAACCTGCCATAAGATCGAGTCAGTCTGAACGGGGTCAAGCTGGCAGTCTGTTTCTGATAATACAGCAATTACCTGTGAAAGATCACATACCAGTTGCTGTCTACACAGATGGTTCTATAGGAATATAACCAGAGTACAGCCAGTAGTAGTGTGCTCACTGGCACAGACTCATCCGTACTTATGGCAACATGTTGCCAATCTGTCTGCATTTATAGATTAGACAGCAATTATTCACAAACATCTCCCTGGAAGTGGTTTCAGTCAGTCCAACTGCAACTATTTGCAGAAAGGCTGCCTCCTATCAGGGAATTAGCTTGCTCTGAATTAGGAGGCAGCTGCGTGTTTTTAATGGCTGCACTTATGACTAAAGCTGCTGTTGTGTTACGCATTATCACAATTTATATTTTCAGCTCACAGGTTCATCATTTTGAGGCAGGTCATTTTTGCATTAGCCGTCTCATATACGTGCGGTCTTTTCCCTCTGACAGCTCGACAACACTGTCAAAGAACAGCTACTCATACTGGACTTGACTTAAAGACTTCAGTTTTCTACACCGGCTCATCAAGACATGACCTTTCACCTTAGAAAGCCGTCGTCATTCACAGCAGCAGAAGGTGCGGCGGGCCCCGACTCAGAGAAGACGTCGACCAGTAGGCTGCCAGCATTGGTTTGAGCGGTACCGACAGGAGCGGCAGAACGAATCCCGAGCAGGTCTGCTGACGGGGACGGGGTGGACTGGAAAACAGGACGTTTGTAGTCAGTGTAAAAAAATTAATTCCTTTCACACTACAAAAGAGTACCTAACAGTAGCCATTCTATTTATTCGTGAACAAGGACTGCAGGGGGTCGGCTTACAGCATTAGATGCAGCCATGGCTGCTGTGTCTGGACCCCTGTCACCCCCTCCATTTAGTTCCCCACCCTCTCGTTTGCTGTCATCCAGCTCCGTCACAGACACAGCTCCCGGCCCCTTTTTCTTCTTCAGCTTAGCCAGAATGGACGACTCCCTCTCTGGAAAGGGAGGCATCTCCTCTAAGACAGTGGCCTGAAGGAAAGGAGAGGATGATGATGTGGGTTTGGACTTACACCAATATCTTATTAAATATATGCACCGTTTTCAGCAAGATGTAGACTGCGGGGACCCTGACCAAGTTAAAAAGGTTATTTTATCACTAGTTTGAACTAACCAGGACATCGGTGCTAGCAATCGAAGAAAGCTTGAGATACTCGACAGCACGCTGCTGCAGTTCCACATCCGAGTTGCGGATCTGGCTGTCACAGCGCAGCACCTCTTGGATGGTGGCCTTGGTCTCTGGGAACAGGTTGATAAACTTGATGTAAGCCGACAGCAGCAGAGCACGAGTCGGCACAGAGCATAGGTGGAACTTGGAATGGAGAAGGTTGAATTGGACCAGGGGGCTAGAGAGAGGAGGGCAAAATTATCACTCATCCCTTCAACTGTCAGGTTATTACCTCACCAGACAAAAACTAACTTACCTGGAGCGTGGGTCACCGGCAATCAGGTTACCAAATTCTCCTAGAATGTAGCCTCCTACTTTGACCATGTTCTCATGACAGGCAGGGGCTTGCAGAGCCTGGAAAAGACACATTTACTTCTTTCTTTAATGGAACTGAAGACAAGAGGAGGGATTAATATATACGGTATGATGAGCAGCAATCCCACCAAAAAAAAAAAACTGCAGAGACTTTCATCAGGATAAAAGGTTCTTTTCTCAGTTTATGACCTTTGGCTTCTGACTTTTTAAAATCAGTTATTACTGGTGACAACCTGGACTCTTGGGGACTCCTGCCACCGACAGGTTAATAAACACTGTTTAAACAAATGAGTCAATTAACTAGTGAAAGCCAAAGTGAACACACTGAAGCCATGACGTCAAGGCTGAACCAGGAGAAAGCTCCAGAACATCTAGTTTGACTCCTGTAGTCACACACGTGGTATAAATGTGCTACTGAACAGCCGCATTACTCATATATGAAAGACTTCATGGCCATCTCACCAACCTCAAACTAACTGTGCTCCTCTCAGCTAAATCAGGGCACCTTTATTCACCTCTGCAATTGAACAGCACTTTCAGATTCAAGTAGTACCTCAAACACCGTTTTAGCGGCGTAGCCTTGCACGTCATCTCGGTTGATGACGATCTGGAATGACACGATACCACACCTCTTCGCTGACGTAGTCCCCAGCAATGCGAATGAGGTTGAGAATGGTGTCAACATACCAGGAGTAATCCACGGCATATTTCTCTGCCAGTATGGCCACTTTCAGCACCTGAAACAAGAAAGGACAGCAAATCCCAGCTCAGTTACTCGAAGACTCGCAACGCTTCGTTTCTGCAAAAGGTGAGAGCGTTGATCAGCAATCGCCACTGAACTCATTCCTGCATTTCCCCAGGACTGGCCAGAAACAGAAAAAAAAAAAAAAATAGCTTCAACACAGCATTTCTTTGCACAATAACTCACACCTACCATTTCCTCTCTGATGGAATAATCTGCGGTCTCCAAATAGCTGAGCATCTCAGCCACGATCTGCTTCGCATTGCTGCGATCACACATGGCATACAACAGATCAGCTGCTCGCTGTCGAACACTCACATCCCTCTCAGTCTGCAGAGGCAAAGAGACAAACTGTAACTAAATGAAGAGAACTTGCAGAGGGAGGTTTTCAGAGTCAGTGAAGCAACAATGAGTGCAAACCATTTGTGCAACTAACCAGCTATCCTGTATGTTTTTTTGAAGATAAGTATTCTTAACAAGTGAGTGACTGTTCAAAATGTAAGGCATCACCTTGAGGGCATTGATAACAGTCTCAATGTGTGTCTTGACCGCTTCATGGGAAAACTCAGAGCTGGCCAGAGTACACATGCTCTCCAAAGCCAGGTAGCGCAGGTTGGTCTCCCTGTGCTGCAAGAACTGACCCAGCTGGTTGCAGGCTCGTACCAGGAGGTTTGGCTCACTGAGTGAGACAAAGAAGTGTACTTCAGTGACAGCTTTATGAGCAGGACAGTTAGCACTCAGGGCTGGTTTGTGTACAGACCGCTCACATCGTTTTTTCTGGCAAGAACACTCAAAAACACGTTCCAAGTCTAATGCACTGCAGACGATACACAAATTATTATTAACTTCAACTGGAGACCTTGCAAATTCTTGTTCTTCAATGGTATGGATTCTTTTTTCATTCATAAAGTAGTATTACTAGAATACTAAACCTATTATCACTATTATAGTTATTGAAAGTATTTCACTTAATGAACAATTAAATAAATACATAAATCCTGGCTAAATACTCCAGACAAACACTACATCAGAAATACAAGGCCCGAAATAGAAACTTCATGTGGCGCATGTGATCAGTGAGACTCGCACAGATGGATTTCATCTTCAGTCGAGAGCGAGGAGCTACGAGGGTCTGTTCTCAGAGGAGACGCTCTGTGTGCACAGCAAAATGGACTGCATTCAGAGCAGGAGAGGACACCAAATATTGATTTGTACACTCGGCCTACTGACTCAATTATTGCTTCAAGTCATGATTCAAAACCAGCCCATTTAATTCATATGAATAAAACTGCAAGGTTATGGCATATCTGAGACTGAGCTGAAGTGATTAGCTGATGAAGTCGGAGCTAAACACTAATTCCAAACTGAATATCCAGGACTGCAACACAATGATGTTTC
This sequence comes from Pterophyllum scalare, assembly GCA_024447675.2. Classification (NCBI taxonomy): domain Eukaryota; kingdom Metazoa; phylum Chordata; class Actinopteri; order Cichliformes; family Cichlidae; genus Pterophyllum; species Pterophyllum scalare. Next base: position 7,814 of record JAMQGT020002635.1, read on the forward strand.
TTTTGCCACACACACACAAAAAAGACCACATTCATAAGAAGGCACAAATTGGACCATGCCAGGATGAAGTCTGACGTACCATCAAGCTAGGTTGTGGAGTTGTAACAGCTAAAACACTGACTGCTACCGGGATGTCGTGCATGCTGAGCTTTACTGAGTAACCTGTCAGAACTCATGAGACACTGACACCAGCGCACCGCAATACTTCAATACTTTCACAAACACACTCCAGCAGACTGCATGCAGTCACGTCAGTGTCGGCCACTTTTCCAATTAATTACAGCTTTTTGCAGTTATATAATCAGCACAGGCTCATATTACAGTTGTGGTAAGATCAAATGTGTTCTTTAAATTTGAGGACTAATATAATTAAGCACACTCATTAAGGATGCTACATTGTTAGGAAACTAAATAAAATACTACCAACGTTTTACTGTAAGCCGACTTTATGTTCTGGCATCCATATTGTTGAGAATACTCACCTGTCATAGTGAATGATAAGTGAGATCGCCTCAAACAAGATGGCATTTTTGGCATTCGAGTGCTGCACCTTCTTTGACTTTGGTGGCTCCTGGGCCTTATTAAGAATGGTCTCCAGACACTCTACCAGACGGCCTTTGACAGCACCATCTTCTGGTGGAGGGTAACACTGCAGCAAGCGCAACAGCTTGCAGGAAAGCCAGGGTGCTGGCACAAAGTAGTAAGTGTAATCCTGCAGATCAGTGGACGCTGATGACACAATCTGGAGAACAAACAGAATTTATGATTTAAAAAAATAACAACCACAGAAAGCACCTAGACGTTCTCTGCTTAAAAGCGCAGCTTGCAAGGTAAGAAAAACAATGGAAGCATACAGAACTGCACAAATTATGTTTAGAAAATTTCATGACCATAGCCTCACAGCAAGCCTGTTCCTGGTTGAACCCAGGCCAGCTGTGGCCTCTCTGTGGAGTGTGTTCATGTTCTCCCTGTGTGAGTTCCCTCCAGGTACCCGGTCTGCCTCCCACAGTCCAAAGACATGCATGTTAGGTTAACTGGCTGTAAGTGTGAAGTGTGAAAGGTCATCTGACTCTGCATTTACCCTGCAATGGTCTCTTGACATATGACAGCTGGGATAGGCCCCAGATTTTCTTGTAATGTTCTCTAACAGTTCTCCAGGCTTTCTGAAGGTCTTTCAAAGGTTCCCTTTAGACACTGGCTGCTTTCCCCCTCATTTTCAGTCCGGTCCCTGCATAGAGGAATGTTTTTTGCTTGTTAAGGTGCTTATGCTGTGTTCCAGACACCTCTGAACTCTGATGTCACGCGTTACAAAGTCAGAAAAGCGAGGAAAACTCAATGTGTTTGAGTTCCCCACAATGTACTGTTGTACTGTTTACATCCACCGCCGCCATCTTGGATTGTTAACTTGGGGCTGGTGGGGCTGCTCTGAATTTCTGAGCAGAATATCTGAGTTGAGGGGGCATTCCAGATTGCAGCAAAGCCCTGACACAGGATGTGTGTGTCATTTCAATATTTCTGAGACAGTTCATGTGTTTACCCCTCAAACGCTCAGTCCACTGTTACTCTGGAGGTGCCTATAAAACCTAGGATATGGGTTAATGGGTCAGTGATCCTCACGTCTGTCCGAGGACAGTGATGCCGAGAACATCCTGAACTTTTATGTTGGTTAGTATTGCTGTCGTTGCCAGTGTTACTAATACTTTCTTTGAAGTGGATCTAACATTGTCACACCTACACTCTCATTGAATAGAAGGGTGGGGCGCATGTCTGATCTGCTGTCAATAACTAACTGTGACAATATTAGTAATACAGAAGCATGTTTATGTACAGTGGTTTATGTTAGAGCACTGACTTGAGCCCAGGAGATGAGACCTGAGGTGAGGAGGAAGAGGAGGAGGTAGAGATGATGGAGCAGAAAGCAGTAGTGGAGGAGGCAGATGAAGAAATGGAGAAGAAAGAGATATTGGTGATCCTTAAAACAAACTAATAACTGACACTTCACTGACCTGCTATTTAAGCTATATTTAGGTGTTTTATTAGATTTCCTCTTTCAAAATTCTCCAGAATTATATCGGCGTATAGCAGGTTAAAGAAAACACTCGGAATCTAGCCTAAGAGAGCTCAGGTGTTGAAGAATAAAAGTGGTTATATCAGATATTGGAGGTTCAAACTCATTAGAATTGTACAAATGCTGTTTTTGCATTAAAAACTGCATTTCCATGTATGTTTGTGCATGGTTCAGTTCAAGTCACTGCACCCATTTCCCTATCAAAATGTAGAGATAGACACAATCCTCCATTTCTCTCTCTAAGAGCCGCCCCTCTTTTCTTTACATTGTGCTTCCAGACTCTGGAGGACAAAGTGAGCGGCCGAGCTGAAAATCGAGTGTTTCAGTGTTTCGTTGCAGCCTGCAGCTGCTGGCAATGGAAGGATCAAACCACTGAAATAGTTGGTTTTCTGGGTACATGTGGGAACCCTGACTTTACTAAACACTGGAACGCTGCAATGAGCCGTAATCAACGATCATGGCGATCAACACTGATACCTACTGAATACTTCAGCAGTATTTCAGAGTTCAGTAACACAGCACAGACACTCACCCTGCTGAGGCGCGAAACAGCCAGGGAAACACAGGTCTTGAACTCATCTGGATTCTTCTGGCTCAGACAGGTGATGAGAGAGATGGCTGCCGTCACCACACCCTAAACACACAAACCCACACACAAGAAAATTAGGAACTTCACTGATGATCACAGCAGTCGACACAAGTGGTACAACTGATTTAATGAATTCAAAATCACGTTTGATAGGTAAGCATGAAAAATAAGGAAATTTACGTTCACTAATGCGCACAATAATGAGACATTTTAGATAAAAGGGAGTTATTTTAAACACCTCCAACAAAGCACAGTACTCTGCAAAATATGCAAAAGACTTCCTGCTACAGGAGGAAGCAGCCAGCATGTGTCACCACTGCAAAGCACAAAAAGGGTACGACAGAGGTGATCCGAGTGTAAACCCATTACTCAACCAAGTGCTGCTGAACTCTCTCCAGTTACGCTCCAGGTGACAGGAAGAGCAAACGGGGCTGGAAACTACAGATGTGGTTACACAAAGGAAAAGCAGCACCCCAGGTAGAAAATATGTCTGATTATGTGACAATATTGTGCAGGGTCCTTAAGCCTTTAATACTGAACCTGTTGCCGGCGACTAGAACATACTTCAAAAGTGCCGCCGTTCGCCGATTTTCCAGCAACAATTACCGTAATAACCCTAACCCAGGTCGTGTTTCTAAAAGAGAACTAGTTCTCAAACATTTTTACCTGGTAAAATAAAGGTTTAAAAAAAATACTGGCTGTGAAGCGCAACTTCTAAGTACTGGACAATGGGCAATATCAAGGTGCAATACCACATCATCTGTTAGACATTTTATATCTTCCTTTATCTTTGTTGTATCCTGTTTATTATTTATGTATTTATCATTTCCTTGTATATTTCTGCTTGTGTGCCTGTAATTCAAAAGTGCTGCTGGAACTCTGATTTCCCTGACAGAACCTCCCAAAGGGATTCATAAAGTTTAATCTAATCAAGAAAATTAAAATAAATAAGATACATGAATGTTTGTGTGTATGTTCTATATGTGCACTACTGACTGAAGATGCACAAACTCAGGATGCTTTCCTCTCTAAGGCATGTACGTATCCTGCAGTGATTCTCTTCTTCTCTCTGTTGCCAATAGTCGAGTTCTCCTCGGTAAAATTACCATATCTGTTTTGGGGACCATAAATAAGGAGGGTTTGGTTTAAACATTCAGGGTGAGGACTCAGTGATGAGCTACAGGAAGGAGCCAGAGCTTCGGCACTGTGCTCACAGCTGCCGAGTACGTTCTTATAACAGCTTCTGTTAGTACTAATAACTAGTCCCGCCTTTCCATTAGTATCTACTTGGCGCGGCTCGACTCGGCACAGTTTGTAGGCTTTTCCATTAGGTCCAGGTACTTTTTTAGTACCCACTCAGCCGGGGTTCCAAGCAATCTGAGGCGATCCGAAAATGTGACGCTGAAGAACAGCATGCCACTGATTGGCCAGGGAGTGTCGTCACTAGTGGAGTCATGAGAGCGACTCCTTCACCAGAATCAACCGTGCCATTTTTAAAACTCGACAGCAAGAATCTGGAGGCACAAAGCACCAATGCCCAGACCGACAGTTTGCAGAGGTAGTTTTGCAACAAGAGCGCCATCTGAAAGGCACACACACCATGCGTATTATAATATTTAACAATGATAACCTTCCTCCATCAAAACATTGCACAGGGGACTTATGCATGGTGACAATAGTAAACTGGCATTAGCTGTTAGCTTGCCTCTATCTCACCCATTGTTGTGTTTTGAGTCGCATACAAATTACGTCAAGAGACTACTGACCGCGCTGCTACATGGACTCCACCCACACTGAGATCCTACTCAACTGCAGTGGAAACAAAGCAAGAACGCGCCGAGCCAGGTCGACCCGTGCTGAGTAGATACTAATGGAAACGCAGTATAAGTAGCACAGGGTAGAGAAAATTCTCTCCATTACACCTCTGTAGTCATCTCAGGTGTAACACAGACATGCTTTCTATAGTGAATATTGCTACAGTCAACTGACCACCTTATTCTGTTAATCGTAGTTCATTTAAACAAGCTCCTCCCCAAATGTTACAGTCTGAAAGGGAAACTCCTGCAAATACTTATCCAACTAGTGCTTTGATGATGATGGTGGAAAACAGCTTAAATTATGTGTCCACAGGTGTTCAAGTGGGCTGCAATTCTGTGACTGAAGGTCACAGCTTATGATTTCCATTCTTAATCTCACCCTCGGCTAACCATTCACTGAGGAAACAGTCACACTCAAATTTGTTTATATCTGCAGATCTCTGTCAGAGACTGTTTGAAGGGACAAAACTCTGCTAGCTTTCTAAGGGGAACAGCAGGCTCGGACCATGACAATAAAACATCCCCCACACAGGGGTCCATTGCTGGATGGAGGGGTTCAGATTTTTCTTTCAGTTGGTCACACATATTTACATGCCTGGTATCTAGGGTTGTGCTCTTACCATGTGTTGGTCATTGAGTAAGTGCACCACGCGTGATGTCCATTCACCCATCAGCACCAAGTCAGGAGAAGTCTTATAGAGCCGCAGCAGACAAAGGGCAGCTGACTGTTTCACACTGTCCATTGTATCACTGTGGTGTATCACATTCACAGTTAAGTTATAATGATCTAAAATGACTACAAAAAAACCACCTCACCACCAACTACCCACACTCACCCAGCAACCAGGATTCGAGGGATCTCACTGGCAAAGGCCTCTGCCATCTCACGACTTCCCACATTGGCGATACAGTGAAGCGCCAGGCACATGAAGGTGGGGTTGCGGCTGGACAGGTCGTTCTTGATGGCATTGTTGATCAGACGAATTAACTCGCTGTTACTATTTACCAGCACTGAGATGAACAGGTAGCCCTGGCGAAACAAAGAATAAAAGTAATTCAACAATAATGAGCAGCATTTAAACAACACAACTGAAAATAATTACGATGTACGAAGGGTGTGCACTTTGTTTTTGTTATGAGTGTTTTTCCTTTTCTTTTTTTAGCGCAGCTAAAGTCTGTTCCACAAAAACCTTAACATTGACCATAACTTGAGAATGATGCAAATTCACATCATAGATGTGTCTGCTAAAAATCTGACAGGTTCTAATCTCAGCAACCTTGACATCAAGGTAAAGGTCAGAGGTCAAGGTTTCTTAAAATCTGCGATAACTCCGTGATGATCTTATCTTGGATTTTCATCACACAGCATACTGTTCAAGCTAGACCATGCCCCCTTTTTATCCAACATTCACACTCCAACCATCAGAGAGCAACTCAGGGATCAGTATCTTCTAGGGCTGCATAAATCGATTATTTTAGTAATCGAGTATTCTATTGATTATTCCATCAATTAATCGATTAATCGGATAAGAAATACTTTTTTTATTAACAGTTTATCTGCATATTCTAACTGCCGTTCTGCAGTTTTTCGCCCTGTGAACAAACAGCGGTGGATGGAGCAGCTACAAAGTTCTCTTTTCTTCACCTTAACACTTGCTGATCAGGTGATTGATGAAGGACCTCCAACTGTTTCCCAGTAAAGATTTTAATGGTGGTTACTAAAAGAAAAAGCTGCTGTTTTGGACGCCGGAAAAACGTTTCCTTTTGCACTACTTGAGCTCACCGTGTCTGTAACAGCTTCGCGTCTTTGCGCTTGCGCAGCGACGGAGAGCTTTTTAGAATTTCTGTGTGTGTGCGTGATTCAGACTCCAGTCCAGTAGGTGGCGGTAATGCAGTACTATGTTAGTTTGCCAGCCACCAATAAACCCACAAAAAGATGACGGAGCACTATAATGCTGCTAACGCTAGTGAGCAGCGCCGCTTACACGGAGACAACTGAGCGCTGCAGAGTTTAAACGAAGCATCGACACAGTAAATTTGTGTCGATAATTTTTTAGAATCGAATTAATCGAGTTAATCGATGAATCGTTGCAGCCCTAGTATCTTCCCAAGGATACTTTGGAATGCAGAGCGGTGCAGCCAGGGATCGAACCACCAGCGCTCCGATTAGTAGATGACCTGCCTAAGCTACCCCAAATCCAAAACAGCCAAGCTTTGGTGCCCGCTCAGCGGTGCTCGTTAACACTTAGTTCCTTATTTACAGTCTGCTGACTTGGTAGTAGCAATCACTTCTAAAACCACACGGAATCTGAGTCATCCCTATTCTGCTTACTAAACATTTCCTGTTCCTGAGAAAACAGTCCACGATACACAATCAGGGAATGATGAGAAACGGACTCCCATTTAATGTTTTTGTAACCACTCAAAAAGCGACACACACACCTTGATGTGTTTTTCCTCAAATTTAAGTATAAATGAAAAACACCCTGATGTTTTTGTTCTTTTACATTTATTACGTTTGACCTAAGGGGAGGGGGGGGGGCAAGCCAAAAATCGATTACTACATAGCTGTTAGGAATGTGAACCGAGGAACTGCTGATATCTACTGTGATTACTTTGAGGGTGATGACCCTCAGGTAAATGATCTCTTGTCCTGTCAGCAGGGTCAGAAACGTTGGAGCTGAAGTGGCTCGACAGCGCAGGGATTGAGTGTTTCACATCCTGTTTTTGAAAATGACTTCACTTCCACTGAACTAACATTTACTACAGCAGGCTACGAATGCTTGGTCAGTGTGTTTAGCCTTATTGAGATGTGAAAACTTCAACACTAGGAAATGGACTGGGAATTATATAGCACTCTTCTACTCTTACATTCACCCACACACTGATACAGTGCTTTGTACAAATACTAGTACTGCAACAATTTTGTGTATCTCACACTGTAATATCCAAGAGATGTGTCGTGGCAGCTTGGAATGACATGCATACAAACATGCACGTGCATAAACAGGCCTACAAAATATAATCAAACAATACTGTAAAAGAACACAATGCAAAAGACTTACGATCTGTTTCTCTGTGTACTTGTTAGAGCTCAGCAGGTTAACGGCCTCCATATGTCCAAAGTCAATGTCATGGCCAAGCAGGAAGATGAAGAGCAGCTTGCACACATACTTTTTCTTGCTGTAGCCATCCAAAGCCTTGTCCCCTTTAAACTTGGAGCGGATGTTGGCCAGCTCTTTATTAATCCGTTTGATCTCAGCCTCCTTGCTCTTACCTAAGAAGGTAAAAAAAAAAGAAGTAGTAAATGGTAAATGGACTAGTTCTTATATAGTGCTTTTCTACTCTGAGCACTCAAAGCACTTATGTATGCAGTATAGCATCAGCATTCAAATTTGGACATGACACATCTGGCTACTAAACCCCACTTTTGAGTTTAAAGTCGATACTGGGATTCAAAAATTAAAAATCAACATATAATGTGGAAAACTGCTTTACTGAAATCAAGAGGGCATTAACTACACAGACACACAAAATTTCAGCCCAGTATCTCAATCAGATATCAAAGCCATGGTTTTTGTTCCGCACCCTGTCAGTCATACCCTCTAGGGTACATAAATCGACATGTTTCTGCCCTCGCGTCATCTTTCAGATCAGCCATTTTTTGGAAGAAGCCTATGGAAATTGGTCTGTAAGGGTAATTTCCAATCATTGCCATAAGTACGTCATAACCACAAACCCTCCTGCATCCTGTGCCGTAACCATCACATAACCTGACGTGCACCTCCCGAGAAATGCAACTACAGGTCGGGTTGATTGTGGCGTGCTCAGCACAGTCGGTTCCACCCGAGGGTGGTTACTTTCACGGCGCAGTTTTTGGATTTATCTGTGCGAGAATAACAATCATAGCATGTACAGTCCCCAGATTTGATTTGTTTCCATCGGCCAGCACCGCCTGTGAAACACCGGGACACGACCATACGGTAACGTAGGTTACTGCTCCCGTTGAAGCATACGTTTAAGCAGGGACTCATATTCATATCAAAGCCCGTTTCTTTATTTATGCGCTTTATTTTGGTACCAGATTTATGTTTTTTCAATTTCACATTTTGACAGTAAAAACTTTGAAATTTGTGACTTCTTCCTAAAATTTTATCCTATGCAAAGTAGGTATGTATTGAGAGCTGGGGCTCTGGGGATGAATATGAAACCTGAAACATTGCCTAAGGTCAATGGCGACAGAGCGCAGAGGGATTTTTGCACGGGTCCATCCTCTGGCGCGGTGCAATCAGGAGGAAGTGAGCGAACACTGACTTGTCGTGTCTTTATTTGAGAATCAAAAGATACACCAATTCGCATGATTTTATACAATTGGAAGGAGAATTAAATGCTCTTTTCATTCATTTAAAAAAGTATTTTATGGGGCCAGGATTTTTTATGATAACGCTGCCTGAAGTTTGCCCAATTTCACTGTGTGGCCATTGTTTTCCAGCAACATTAACCAGGACTGGCTTGTACCTATTTAAAGGTACAGCAGATTAACAGGGGCTCAGAGTGAGACTGCCTTTACTATTCTTCAGCTGAACATATTTGTCAAAATGCTTGTACAGCAGTAGTGGATCAGTCTTGAACATCCTGGACTGACTACAATCCCTGAAGCACTGAACTCTCTCTCAGAGGCACAGCAGTACAGAAATACCTTGTGGCAAAAGCAGAGAGCTGGGGTAATGTACTTCCATCTTCCATTGGTTTACCACCAGGAGAGTGGATCCTCCTTACCACTGAGTTCTAGCATTTTGCTGCATACCTGAAACTCAGCATTTAATTTCTCACTTGCAGAGAGCCCTGCTTGGGCCAGTGTGGCATCACTGCCTTTCTTCTCTCCTTGCATGCTTGAAACAAGCGGTTTCAAATAAGCCAGGCTTTTTTGATGGCCTGCCTTGGCTTGAGGCATCTGCTCCTCTGACACATGTATTTCAGACATACTGCCATCATCAACAAGCAGCATTCCCTGCTTGCTACAGGACACTTTAATGTCATCGTTAAATGCAACAAAACTGTCATTAAACCTTGGATCTAGATAAGTGGCTTTGTAACAGCAACTGTAACTCCCTAAGTGCCACAGAGTCAGAGCTCTGACATCATTAGAGAAAAATGAACTCTGTTAATCTTGGCCTGATACTTTTATTAGGTCTAATATCATTAGTTATTTTTGAAGCTTTACAACATAAACTGAAGTGAACCTCCTTCCCTGCATTTTTGGCTACTTCCTCCAAATTTGTACAAAGTAGCAAAAAACTAGAGGGACAAATGTGTTTGCACCTTAAAAAAGAACTGACCACAGCAAAGAGTAGGAACCGGGGGCGAAGAAATCCCAGCATTTTATGTTTCTGTCGGCCGGCACCGCGTGTAAAACACCAGGACACAACCAAAAGGTAATTGACACACGCAATCCACCCACACTGGCAACAACATCGGCCACTTACATACGTTATCTTAGCTCTACAAAGAACCAGCGCTGAAGTCTGAATCAGACTTGTTCTCAGTACTTCAAAGCCCACCGCCCCCAAAACTTTGACCCACACCAGTTTGCCTACAAGGTAAACCGGTCCACGGAGGATGGAGGATCCACTACTGCTCTCCACACACTTGGACCACTCAGGAACCTACGTCAGGATGCTGTTCGTCGACTACAGCTCGGTGTTCAACACCATCGGCCCTGACATCCTGGTGGAGAAGTTGGCCCATCTGCTCCTAGATCACAAACTTCTTGACCAACCAACCACAGGTTGTTAAGGTGGGTCAGCTCTGCTCCTCCACCCAGCTCCCCCCAGGGCTGTGTGCTGAGCCCCCTCCTGTATGCCCTCTATACATATGACTGTGCCCCCATCCACCTCTCGAACACCATCATCAAGACACCACGGTGGTCAGCCTGATCACAGGGGGTGATGAATCAGCCTACAGGGAGGAAGTACAGGAGCTGGTAGGGTGGTGCATCAAAACAACCTGGAGCTGAACACCACTAAAACCAAAGCGATGGTCATTGACTTCAGGAGGCAGAGAGGGGACCATGCTCCTCTTTCCATCAACAGAGTCTGTGCAGAGAGAGCAGCCTCCTTCAAGTTCCTGAGGACCTCACCTGGACTGCCAACACAGCAGCACTGGTAACAGAGGCCCAGCAGAGACTCCACTTCCTGAGAGTCCTGCAGAGGAACCACCTGGAGGAGAAGCTGCAGGGGTCCTTCTACCGAGCCACCATAGAGCCAGTGCTGATGTACTGTGTGTCTGGTTTGCTGCCTGCAGGCAGGAGGGCTCTGCAGAGGGTCACCAGGACTGCTGAATGGATCATCGGCTGCCCCCCTGCCCCACCTGGAGAACATTGCCAAGAAAATCTTGGCAGACCCCTCCCACCCTGGTCAACACCTGTTCAACCTGCTGCCATCAGGGAAGAGACTCAGGTCCCACAAAGGCAGGACGAACAGGCTGAGGAACAGTTTTCACCCCTGGGTGACACGACACAATAATACACAACAACAGCTTCACGGACTCACTGCTCACTACTTCCTCTACTATCTCACTGTGCTATATTAGTAGGTTCAGTATATCATAACCCTCCTCTG
>JAMQGT020002636.1:0-23377 GCA_024447675.2 Pterophyllum scalare
GAGGGTTTAAAGTGATGTGGGCCCACCCTTTGCAGCTATAACAGCTTCAGCCCCTCTGGGAAGGCTTTCCACAGGTTTAGGAGTGTTTATGGGAATTTCTGACCGTTCTCCAAGAAGCACATCTGTGAGGTCAGACACTGATGTTGGAGAGAAGGCCTGGCTCACAGTCTCCACTCTAATCCATCCCAAAGGTGTTCTATCAGGCTGAGGTCAGGACTCTGTGCAGGCCAGTCAAGTTCTTCCACCCCAAACTGGCTCATCCATGTCTTTATGGAGCTGCTTTGTGCACTGGTGTGCAGTCATGTTGGAACAGGAAGGGGCCATCCCCAAACTGTTCCCACAGAGTTGGGAGCATCAAACTGTCCCAAATGTCTTGGTATGCTGAAGCATTCAGAGCTCCTTTCACTGGAACTAAGGGGCCGAGCCCAACTCCTGAAAAACACCCCCACACTATAACCCCCCCCGCCTCCACCAAACTTTACACAATGCAGTCAGACAGGTACCGTTCCCTGGCAACCACCAAACCCAGACTCCTCCATCAGGTTGGCAGATGGAGAAGTGTGAGTCATCCCTCCAGAGAACACGTCTCCACTGCTCTAGAGTCCAGTGGCGGCGTGCTTTACACCACTGCATCCGACGCTTTGCATTGAGCTTGGTGATGGAAGGAAACCCATCCCATGAAGCTCTCTACACACTGTTCTTGAGCTGATCTGAAGGCCACATGAAGGTTGGAGGTCTGTAGTGACTGACTCTGCAGAAAGTTGGTGACCTCTGTGCACTATGACCCTTAGCATCCACTGACCCCACTCTGTGAGTTTACGTGGCCTACCACTTCATGGCTGAGTTGCTTGTCATTCCCAATCACCTCCACTTTGTTATAATCCCACTAACAGCTGACTGTGGGATATTTAGCAGTGACTGGACTTGTTGCACAGGTATCATCCTATCACGGTACCACGCTGGGAGTTCACTGAGCTCCTGAGAGCGACCCATTCTTTCACTGATGTTTGCAGAAGCAGTCTGCATGCCTAGGTGTTGGTTTATACACCTGTGGGCGTGGAAGTGACTGGGACACTTGAACTCAGTGATCTGGATGGTGAGTGGGTACTTCTGGAAATATAGTGCATGTATGCACCCGTCCATTAACATTAAAATGTTTTATATTCTCTATCTCACGGAACCACTGTAACATTTAACCTTCGAGGTGACCCTGTTTCTATCTGCCCTGGCAGCATAAATGGTTCCTTCCATAAATGTGTGCCTACTTTACAGTTGGTTTTTTAGAGTAATTGGATCAGCTGTGTGTGGGGGAGAAAGAAAAGTTGTGTTATGTTGGTAAGTATTTTTTAACATTACTAGCTTTAATTAGATCATAATGGTTCCACTTCTAATCACCACAATGTGATGCTTGTAACAGTTACAATTTTTAGCAATTTCCATTCTCTCAACTTTTGAGTGAAATCTTTTATATATCTCCAAACCTGATGTCTGTTCAGATTTGAAATTGAAGCATGGAAATAAAAGATGGAAAACAGCATGACTATGATGACTTCACTATAATCTGCTGTTGATAAAAGTCTCAATCTGATTTTGTTTTGCCTAAAATGTCTGAAGAATTTTTAGAATAAAATGAACATTTTAGATTATCTGTCATAGACAAAGGAAACAGTATAGGTACGATAAACACCAACAGAGCCACTGAGAAGGAACATCCCTGCATAGAATAAATAAATGAGTTCATTAAATACCACATTAGGTCACATTAGGTTCTAAAATAGCTTTGTTGCTTGTGGGTTAAAGGCACACCTATGCAGAAATAATAATAAATATGAATAAATACTACGGTGTGCATACAGGCTCCACATCTACACTTTAAGTCCCAGAAGCCATCAAATCAAACCCGACAGGTTCCGTCTTAAACAGGGACAAAGACAAAAAGCTTGAAAACACATTACAGCGGTTTGAGTTTTCTGCAGTAACTTCTGCTTATCATTGTGCAGAGTGTGCACAAAAAGCTGTATGTGATTGACGTGTGAAATACGTTGTGTCTATATCTGCATTTGTGGTTTCAGAGACTGAAAGTGAGAAATTGTTGGCTGGTGCATGCCTGGGCGAGCCAAGCCCCACAGTTTCATGTGCTCAGAAAGCCGTTTCCTGGAGACATTCTGATTGATGCTTTAGACGACTAACGGAGTCTCGACTTTGGAGCACGTCAGTCCGGTGATTCAGCAGTATTTTGAAGCCGGCGCTGGTGTGTACAGCAGTAATCTCTGTGCAGCGAAGGGCAGAAGATGGCATTTTGATTCAGTGAGCAAAAGCTCATGGCAGCCAAGCGGATGTATCCACCAAATATATTCCCATCTGTTTGTCTGCGGTGAAATGGAAGCATTCAGCCAGGGGATTAGCTCCAAACAATTGGCTTTTACAAAGTACCATGTAGTACTGCTCCTGTGAAAACACGCCTATGGCACAATACGTATGGCCCAATAGATGCAGATCAGTAATCTGAGGTGTTCTAACAATGACCTGGCTGATTGCTTTCAGGAGCATGGAAAACAGCTGATTGGCCTGCTTAAAGCCTTCAGCTTTTTCAAGGAAACCTTCAGGCAGCCCTCTTTGTACAGCGAGTACAGAAAACACCCAAAGAAGTAGACGAGCGAAGAGACTTCCTGACAGCTCATTTCCCATTCTGCCTACTGCTTCCACCCACTTAATGTGGAGCCTCCACCTCTCTGACGTTACCTCATTCTTTTAGGAAAAACTCAACATCGTGCCATCTTTCCTTTTCCAGACACTTCCACCATTACGGGGCCTTCACTGTACACGGGGACTCTCAACCCAGAAACAACAAGAGCTCTTTTGTCACAGCGGCTCCTGACATACTTCAGTCCAGTTGTGTATATTAATAAAAGATAGCAGCTGAGCTGACGGGATTCACGCCCGCCTGGGCACCAGCTGCAATTATAGTCGACATGTCAGAGAGACACAGCTCCGCCGGAGACGAGGCTGCCGCGGCTGCTGTCTGGATTGTTGACAAATGAAGGCCCCTCGCACCGATAACAGGCCCACACTTAACTCCCCGAGACTGGATGCACAGACCTGCTGGGTCTCCTGTGAACATCAGAATCAGGGCTTTGCCTGTCTCACAATGGCTCTTTGGGGTGGGTCAACATGACTGGGTCCCATATATTAGAGGCTGTGTCGCTGTATCTGACAGAAAGCTATTTATGTCATATATATTTGATAAACAGAATGTCTATTATGGACATTAAAGGTAATTACATTACTTTCCTTTGTCTTAAAATTCTCTGAGGGGCAAGAAAAGCCCAGAGAATGGGGCCAACTGAAGTACCTCTAAAGCCCAACAAAGCTGCTAGACAATTATAATCATCATTATTCTGCATTATTATTTCTTTTGCAACCATAATTTTTTAAAGGAGTTTAGGCTAACCTCAGAAAACCGTCTGGCACCAGCTGCAGGTTAAAGCCGTCCACAGATCCAGCGATTCGTTAGCTGAGCTTTGCTTTGTTCCTGTTGTCTGGGTAACCCTCTAACACGTTTACCACCCAGTCACGTGTCAGTCAACGGTATTCTTTCCTCTCATTGGTAGTCACTTCCATCGCTCAACCTCAAAACTGAGAAGTTTGCACCACCAGCAGTTATTTAAGCAGATCAGCCCTGAGCGCCTGCATGATTTAGCCAACTTTTTGCACTCGAGACAGAAGTTTGTAAAATAGCTTGGAATCTGTCCATAACGGGAACGCTAACATTAGCCAAAAGAATGGCAGCTCAGTCAGGTTTTATCCTGAGAACAAAAAAACTGTTCCTCCATTAATCAAATGCCTTGCTGGCGTTGTCTTCCATGCACCTATGTCCCACTTTCCTAGCAAAATTTTTTTTTTTAAAGAAGAAGGCTGGCTCAAGACTTTTGCACAGTGCATGTCTTAAAATTCATTAATAAATAAAAAAGCATTTAATATTGATTTTTCCATCATCATGCATTTATGCACCTTTTTGTAAGCGGTTTCCTGAAATGAGACCCGTGTGGAAGGCTTGGGGACAGCGATGGAGATGCAACAGCATTTCGGCCAAAAGCGCACCAGATGAGCGGTGATTTAGAGACCAGGGCATCAGGATACATCGAGAACCTTTTGGAGTTTCTACAAATTACTTTGTAGGAAAAAAAGGGTGAGAAAAATAATCGTTTTATCCCAACTATCGTGGTTTCATAATCACTCGATGCCAAAATGTAACTGACATTAAAGTCAGATTAGTCAGCCAGCCTACTGACAAACCTGCTATTTAACAAAGCAAACATTCATCTTGCTAATAAAACTCCGGCAACCGGCGCCATTATCACCTGACAGTCAGCAGTTATTATGGGAAATGCTGAGTCTGTAAATCGTTATTACGTATCACGGGAGCTACACACAAAACCCAGAAAATCTGTGTATGTACGTTTGACTGCAACAGAACACACACAAAGAAACGCTGATAAATGCAGTCCTGCTGTTGGCTGCTGAGTAAACGTCCTGCGACGGCATCTATTTGTTAAGACCACGTGTTGATGAGCAATGACTCCGAGCTGCAACAACAAGCTGCGCAATTAGGGAATTCAATTACAAAGTGGCCCACTTTGCTTAAGATAAGAAATGTTCTTTATCAACAATTCAGACCTATTGTTAGCTTTAGTGTATGCTCGTGTATGTGGTTCTTTGGATACAGAGTTTCTGTTACCTTACTGTCTATCAGAAGTCTGTTTTCCTGGTATTTTTGCATGCAGGTGAGAGACTTTCAGTGAGAGGAAGAAATGAACTGAGATGCAATAAAAGCTTAGATGCCATTTTTGTTTGCCTCCAGTCTTTTATGCACATCTTATTTGAACTATGAATCAGTGATGTTTACACAAGCCTCAAATTAAGATTTACACAGCACACAAAAAGAGAAAAATAAAGATTTTATTTGCATTCACTTCTATAACTAATTAACTAAAAGGTTCATAAATTAACTGGATAAGAAATGCTGCCTCTATCAGTCCAGATTAACCTTAATTTGAAATGTCAAAAGAATCAGACGGCTTTGCTGTCGGGTAAATACAGACGGAGCACTCCCTGATGTTATGTTGAAACAGCCAAATGAATCCCCTTTGGCTTGTTGTATGGCACTTAATGTCATAAAATTGCCCAAGAGGAAAACTAACTAGCAGGCGTATGTTTGTACATTTTATATAAACTGCATCTAATTTCCTTTCATTTGGAGATGAGAGCCCTGCGACACGACCGAGGACGATGTGCTGCGGGTTTTATAAGCTGCAAAGAAAAATCTGAAGCATCACAATGACATCAGGTGTAAAAAATTGTCAGACAGCAGCAACAAAGCTGGATCCAAGGCTGGACTCAAAGGTGGAAACACCAGCGTCAGTGGCAAAAGGAGGGGCTACTGATAGACTGTACGCAAAAGATGGACACAGTACCATATCTCTGCTTTCTGTCCAATGGCCAGCAGGGGGCAACTCCTCTGGTTGTAAAAAGACATTTATATGGAAGTCTGTGAGAAAATGGCCCTTCTAATGTACAAATCTTTGCATCAAATTAAAAAAACAAAACAATCCTCCTTAATCACCTAAATCCAGAGTATCAAATTATTTATGTGACACAGGTGCATCTTCTAGAACCCCCCCCCCACACACACACAAAAAAAACCCCCACCTTTCACTTCATTTGTTACACCTGCACAATGGATGTGAATACAATCGAGAGCTGTGAGATCCTCTGTGTCTGTGTACAGATTTTGCTACTGTAGAAAAATAATTGCATATAGGGCTGCAACGATTCATCGACATAATCGACTACAAAAATTAGTCAACGTGAAATTTCATCATCGAAGCGTTGTATTTAATAACCCATCCATCCATTTCCTTCCACTTATCATGGGATTTTGTAACTGCAATACACTACAGGAAGATATGGGGGCAGTATTGCCTCCACTGTCTGTCAATAACAATACCATCGAAGAAGAACATAACGTGAACGCCACAACGATGGTGGAGCAGCGAGGAGGGTGAAGAAAATGAAAGAATATGGAGACAGGTCAAAGGTGTGGGAGCGTTTGACAGAAACAAAACAAAGTTGAATGCAGACGGTGCAGAGCAGAGCTTTCCTTCCACGGCGGCATCGCTGCAATGCTGAGCGTTTAGAGCGCCGGCGCCCTGGAGCTGTGACGTCAGCTCTGGATGGGTACGTCAGTGCGTCGCCGATACCTGTTAATGTTTGTACAGTGATGTTGCTGTTAGCTCACCTGTCGGAGACGAGCTCTCATGGATGATGTTTGCTGAGCGCCACCATTTCAGTTCTGTTAGCTAACGAGTGAAGGACAACAGGAGCGGCTACGTTGTTGCCTATTTTTTCCTCGCATTAATACCAGCGTTCATTCTGAATAATAAACCTCTGCATGAACTGAATCATCTGCAAACTTTTCAGCTGTTTGTACAGAAAAATCTTTGAATTAATTTGAAGCCTTATTTGAACTTTTGGACAGAGGCCATTTTTATTTATTTGCACATTATATTTTCATTTAAAAATAAAAATTGCATTCACTTTAATATGCATTGTTTATTTGATATTTATTGTGATGTCACATTATTGTTAAAATACATTGGATTAGTTTCAAACTCGTGAGAAGAGACACCAAGGTGATGTTAACAGGTGGGCGGGCTTGAACAGGTGAGGGAAGACTGAAATAATCGTTGACTAATCGATAAAATAATTGATGGATTATTCGACTACCAAAATAATCTTTAGTTGCAGCCCTAAGTGTGTGAGGAGGTTAACATGCCGACCGTTTGCCCAAAGGCTTGGTTACTCACCGCCATTACGAACACGTATTTTAGGTCCAATGAAACGCGACTGCTTGGTGATGTCAGCGCATCCTCCGGAGCTGGACGGATACGCAGACGTGCTTTCAGGGGCGCTTTAATGGACGTCTGACAGCAGACGATTCACGTTAGCTGGTGCTGAATGGTTTCTTGGCCTTTGTCATATGCCAGTTGGTGGTGTGTTTTCAGACAGTTAAATTGTGTTGCTTTGTGATGCAGACACAACTCTACAGCACTCTATGATTTCTTCTTGGTTAACATCCTGAAGCATTTCCAACAACCGCTGATGATCCGCTTCGAGGGCCGAGCTCTGCGCCGTGCCAGACGTTTGATTTTCGAGGGTCTGTTAGCCGCTGTATCCCTCTTTGATTTAATGCTACTCATCTGAAATGCATCCAGGAAGCTTCTAGCTGCACGGTGCAGAGAACAACACAGGGGCATGTGGTCAGGGGCTGATCTAAGGAGCAGTTTCAATACTGGTCAATGATCATCCAACAGTGGGAAGCCAAAATCATGAGAATTGTGCAGCCCTCGACCTCAGCAGTAGAGTCTTATTACTCCAAGTCTGTCAGCCCTACTTCACTGAGAAACTTTACGTAACTACACAGATTTCACACAACTTAAAAGAAAGAAAAAGTTGTCTGAACAGACTGATGACTGACCAAGACGGACTGGGGCAGTCTCTACATGCCAACAAGCCATTTTCAACAAGATGCTCCAAAAGACACCAGCAGAACAAATATAATTATAAAAATATAACTCCAATGTGGTGAGGTGTGCCGACACAGGCAATCAAAGTGGCCACGCCCCTACCAGTCGGTCACCAGTCACCCTCCCAGAGTGGTTATGAAGGGACACCATCCACAACGGCTGGAAGTGTTTCTGTAGCACGCTGTAAGCATGTTTATTTTAACATGCCAGTCTATGACGTCCTTTTGGAGCCAGCCTCAAGTGGCCATTAGTGGAACTGCAGTTTCTGGCACGTTTGCTTTGGCTTCACTTCAGAGGCCTGGAGGTGTTTGGTTTGGTCTTCAGCAGCAGACCTGAGGCTGCGGGCCTGCAGGACCGGCAGCTTCATGGTTTGAGACAAGCACGCGGAGGGCCAGCTCCCTCCACGACCCCCACCTGCACAGGGATTTATCCATTTTCAAGTTACTGACCAAAGTGATCCTGATTTCTGCCACAGTCCAGCAGCCCTATCCGAACCATTCTCTTCAAATGAGCAGCGTCACAATCACTGTGCAGTCTAAGGAGAAGAGACTTTTAATAGCCCCTCATTTTTATTACACTTCAGTGCCGCTGTGATATTTGTAATAAAGCTTCATGCCGTCAATCTGGCCCATTGATGTGGCAAAGATAATGGAAAGGTGTGCATGTAAATATATGTATATTTTTTTTACAGGTTTTGCTTTGTTTCACTTATAAGTGATGCCTGCAGTGAACTCTGGCTGAGATTTACTGTTCCTGAAGCCCTGAGGCACATACTTAATGCCAAAGTTATGATAATAACAGCTCAGCTGATGGAGACGCATCAGTTAGCTAAATATTTTGTGTGATATTAGAAATATCTGAAGAAGAGCTTCAGGTTTAGTTTGAAGCAGAAGCCTGGAGGAACCAGAGCGCCCTCAAACAAAGACACTAAGAAATAAAAGATGAGGATCATCTACATACAGTTTGTGTTTTTAACTCAGTTTCATATGAAAATGACCGAGGAGAACATTTCAGATTAGCTGTCAGTTAAAGGAAAGAGTGCAGGCGTGAGGAACACAGAGAGAAATGAACAGCATCCCTTTGGTGGATTCAGGGTTAAATGACATGATGTCCTGTTAGTTGGATACAGTAATAACCACGGCACACTGCTGTAAATGAAGCATTATTCAATCTAATGCATGACCCCCACTGTACTGGGTGATCAATATGACCTCGTGGAGGACTGAACCGTGGCTAATGTGGTTCATTTGGCTGCTCAAGACCACATAAAGACCTGCCCCGCTCAGAAGACAAAACGCAGAGATTCAGATCCTGTCTGAGGCGGCTGAGCGGAGTAATCTGTGCAGAACAGGAGCGGCTCTGGACTCTGAGGGTGTGGGGTGGGAAAATGTGTTGTTTAGTGTGAAATAATAATGCACTGGGCAGGTCAGCACACACAGACACACACAAACCTGGTCCCAGCCTCAGCAGGCAGGCTGGAACAATACCAGGGCAGAGGCTGCAGCCACACAAGTTATCTCATCGCGGCTGACAGCCTGGGTGTGTCTCAGCACACACCAACATTCACCAACTTGTTCCTCCAGCAGCAGCAGCAGCATCAGACCTGCGGCTGATACAAGTCTCCGTGGCCGCATCCAGCAGCCCCCCACCCTAACAGCCCGCTCACGTTTGATGCCTCAGCTTTTTTACTGTTAAACTTAGGAGTCAGAGGGACACCGTGCTCCCACTCCCGGCTGCTAATTTGATTAAATCTGCCCTCCACGCCCCACTCACACATCTTTTCTTCCTGGTGTTCAGCTGAAGTGCTAGAACTCCGCACAGACGCCCTGGAACAGCCACAGTCATCAGGCCAAACAAACCCTGCTTCCGCTCAGCCGTGAACTTGCTGCCCCACCACCTCCTCCACCTCCACCTCCAGCAGCAGCAGCAGGTGCATCGGGTTCAACCTGACACACGGGCCACAAAACCAACTTCTGCGGAGAATTAAAGGCGTCCTTACCACTCTGCTCCCCGAGAAAGACCAGTTTGAATTTTCTTAAAGGATTCCCAAAGTCGCTGCCCACGGACATTTTGAAGAGGAGGAAGAAGAGGGGGGAGTACGGACTGGGTGTAGCTGAGTGCGCTCCCACTCGAGTTCTGAGGAGATGTTGGATGGAAAAGGCGGCGCTGCTCAGACGCTCTCTCCCTCTCTTCGTGACACACACACACACACGCACACACACACACACACACACACACACACTGCTGCACCGCTCCGTGACGCTTGGGGTTTTTTGCTTGTGCGCATGCGCGGTGTTGTTCTTCGTGATATAAAATGACGTCATGGGACTGGTGTGTAGAGAAGCTGCTGCCGGGCGGCACTTTGATCTTTTCTGGGTTCAGCACAAAGTTTGAAGACACTGAATCTATGTGTGTGTGTGTGCGCGCGTGTGTGTGTGTGGTAACCTTTTTAGTTATTATCTGGAACATTTTCAGGAACATTTGTAACTAAAAGGTTACATTTTGGAGGAATGTTTCCTCTTCTTTCTTTCTGCACCCTGAGCTGTTTTTATTTTGTTTTATTTTGCTTTAATGATCATTTTTCCTTTATCAAGATATTAGTTTTGGTATACCCTGCATCATTTTTGCTTTGTCTTATCAAGCTATTCTACTTATTTTGTGACAAGTTTAAGGTTTAATATTTAATGTTTTGGCTGCTCCCTCAAAAGTCTGAGGATAAATAAAGTATATAGATATTGTGTAAAATATTCCAGAATCTGGACAAATGGAGGACAAAAGAAGTGGTAGGCCCATCCTCAGCCATCTGTAAAGCACGGTGGAGGCTCTGTCTTGGTTCAGGGCTGCATTTCAGCCATTGGTGTTGGAGATCTTGTCGAAACAGATGGAATTATGAATGCAGAAAAGTACCATCAGGGTTTGATCCACCATGCACTACCATCTGGAAAGCATCTGATTGGTAACAGCTTCATTTTTCAGCATGACAATGGTCCCAAACACACTGCCACTCCTGTATAAACATACAGGTGAACCCCTAACAAAATATAGAGAAATGAGGGGTGACTCAAGTTTTTTTTTTTTGCACAGCACTGTATTAATATTTGTACTTATTGTATTTTGTTTTACTGTTTACTTATTTATGGTTACTTGAGTGTCTTCTGTATCATTTTGATCTTCTTGAACTTCTTTGTCATGTTCAGGTTTAGGTTTGGGGTTTCACTCTTTGGCAGGAATCCCCCAGATTCTGGAAAAATCAAAGTACATCTGATCCCCTTTCAGTTTGTTTATGTGGCCCATTGAAGTAAACATTTAAGCTTATTTTTACTTTGAAAATATCTTATTATCCCCCTTAAATTCAAACTCAATGAACAGCTCTGTCATCAGAAAGCTTCTGAATATAGAGAGGAATAAAAACTGAGTGAGACTCCTTATGGGGATTTCTGACTTGGACTGTGTGATGAAACAAAAACAAAAACCTGATTGTGAGCTAGCTTTCTTTAAAGGTACTTTTTGTAATTAATCTCTGCAAAAACGTACCTGAAACTTTCACCACCAGGGGGCAGCAATTTGCCAGTGAGCATGTTGAGAGAGTTTCATCTTTTACTGTTGGTATTTTTTAGTCCCCAGTTTCCCCAGGAAGCTTGGCCTTTTACCAGGTCACCACTGTAAATAAGAATGTGATTTTAATGACATCCCTGGTTAAATAAGGGCTACATTGTTGCTCCATCTTGTGGTGCAAACTGGCATTACAACAAAGGCCAGCACCAGTTGATATCTTTTCAATGCATTACATGTTGTTTAATAGATGTTTGGGTGTAAAGTCGTGGAAGTTGTTTCTTCTCATTCTGTTAACGGCTTCAGTTAATTTGGGAAGATGTTTTTAAAACCAAAGATGTGTGATGTAGCTTTTTAGACAACACTGAAACAAAATGTTTTTCACTTTCTGAATGTTCACACTTCCAAACTAGGTGTTACTAAATGATACAAAATGCAGAAGTACCGCATGTGCAGGTATGTCCCAGATCATGTGTGAGAGAGCACGTGATACAGGAGCAGAAATGGGCCAAAATACCAAAACTGCCCATAAGAAAGCGTTTGCCTGCACGGTTTTTCTGTGGATATGATCGATACACAAAAAATTAAGCACAAAAGAATAAAGTTAAATCCATGCTGTCGATTTTTAACCCAGAGAAGACATCATCATGGTTATTTTACCAGCCATTAACTCCACTCCACAGTCTTTAATTTTAGCTCAGTCTCTCATCAAGACTTTAATAATTTATGTTCTTATTTCATTTCTGTCTTTGTGATTTGTGCGACCGGTCACTGCACTGAGAAGTTCCTCCTCCCATCGTTGGCGCATTGTGCTCAGCTTCAGCTTCTCACGCAGCTTTAATCAGACACCGAACAGCTCAGCACGGCCTCGACATTAAACTTCAAACATCACATTTTTGTGCAGCGATAAACGGATGAAGCGGGAGCTGGTCTGCACCTTCTGTGCTGTGGATGCATGTGTGTGTTTTTCTTGCCTGACCAGAAGATGAAAGTGGAAACAGGTAAGACAGAGGACCCGTCTTACATTAAACTAACGGTGCATACTCCCTACCATTTATGAGCCCAGCCATATATTTATTTAAAACGCCCAAACCAGCTGAGCAGGGGGGTTATTGAGCTTTGGGGACACACTGAACATAAAGACGTCTCGTCCAGTAACTCACCAGCCAAACCAGCGGACAGCATATTGTGTACGGTTAATCATTTTATTCAGTTTATGAGTAACAGTGCGTGTACTTGATATCTGAAAATGAATTACAATTAAAGTGTTACACAGCATCATGCATGAAATGAGTATTGCAGTAATCACAGATGTCTCTGCGTATGAGACAATGATCTATAAAAATATACTTAAATATTAAGCTATACAGTTAATTAGATATAGAATATGTTCACATTGCAAATAGAAACCTGAATAGATTCCTACCTTTCAGGTACACACAATATAAAAAGACATTTAGCTGTAGTTTAATCATCAGAGTCCATATCCTCCCTGGATGCATGGGAAACATGAGGTACCACACAAACAATGCGTTTTAGCTGTCTCATCCTAACATATAAACTGCAATTTCATCTGAATTATTCCGATCAAAATGCATCCGGGAATGTGAAGACATTTCTCCTGTGGAAAAGGGATATCCTCTGTCGGAGCAGCGAAGGGCCAGGTAGGAGGAGTGGGCCTAAAGAAACTGAGGTCGGTGTGGGCCCATCTCGCCTGTGGACTCCTTCCACTGACGCAGCTGCCCTCAGCGTTTAACACCGCAGCAAAGCTTTAAAAGGTTCGGGTCACCCTGCTTCTCAGCAGGACAGTCAGAGTGGTTCTTGCCATCTGCCAGACTGTACTCTTCGGTCCGGTGCACCTTCCACCCAAGAATCATCAGCAGGACAATGCCCATCACCTTATAACCCACCTGTAAGCCCAGGTACCTGCAGGGGGTCAGATAAGCAATAAATGAATGGCTCTGTGTGATGCGCATAGACCAAAAGAAGAACAGCAAAATGCCATCAATGGAAGATGTCGGCAATTTTCCGACTCTGCCTTTCCGACTCTAATAATGACCAAAGTTTACAAAACGAGTGGAAGAATCTGATGGCTTCAGGGGCCTGGAATCAAAATGTAGATAAGGAGACCTTTCATATGCTGTAAGTTGTTCTGAGCAGCCACCGATCCCACAAGGTGAAAGTTTACCCAGAATGCACTTTTTGGAGTTTTCTCCAGTTATCGTTTCTGTTCCTCTACGTCCCACACATTAAACTGCTGCAGTTTACCGATAAATCCCATGATACTGATGCTGAACAAAAACTAACCTTTAGATTGTGACATTTAAAATTGCATTGGTTGCTTTTTAACCCTGAAATTTTCTTGTGGATCTCTCCTGTGCTTCGTACATTAAGGGCCCGTAACTCGATGACTGTATGATGGTCAAATATAATAAAGCTATTTCTTTTAGGTGCTTTTTATTTTGCTCAGTTTTCCACAGTGTACACAAACACACCGTGGACCGGTCCCTTTCTGCCACCAGTTCAGCTCTGACCACAAACGTGTCATGGCCTTTGATAGATTAAAAAAAAAAAAAGTGATAAATGTCCCCACCGGCTCCTCAAGGTGTTGTTGTCATAGTAACCACAGCTAGACTTTTTCCCGCATACACGTCTCCACCAGATGCACGACGTGTCGATGGCCATCCCGAAGAGAGCAGGGGCCGGGAGCCAGGCTGAGAGGGAGGAAGAGCTCAGGGTTAGCAGGGTTAGCAGGGTCAGCAGCTCTAGTCTTCTTTGTTTTTTAATAAAGTTTAGGATATTCTTGGCATTTTTATTTTAAAGTATTTTTGACAACATTTTGACACAGCTTACTTCTTCTGTAATTTTTCTTGATCATCTTCCTTAAATTATACATTTAAGATGGGCGGATGGATGCATGCATGAGTGGATGGGTGGGTGGGTGGATGGATGGATGGATGGATGGGTGGATGGATGGATGGATGGGTGGATGGATGGATGGATGGATGGATGGACGGATGGTGGACGGATGGATGGATGGATAGGTGGGTGGAATGATGGATAGATAGGTGGGTGGAATGATGGATAGATAGGTGGGTGGAATGATGGATGGGTGGGAGGAATGATGGATGGGTGGAATGATGGGTGGGTGGAATGATGGGTGGATCACTGGTGGATCACTGGTGCTTTGGCCAGATGAGCTAAAGTTTCAAAAGGTTTTTAAAACATGGGTGATGAAATAAAACCACCTTTAAATGTTTTAATAAAGTTTTGTAAAACGTGTACAGTTATTAGTTTATTTCTGTATCTTGCATAGTTTATGAGATCTGTGGTTCTCAGAGCAGTAACACAGTAACACAGGAGCCGGAGCTTCAGCCTCCTTGTTATTACACAGAGCACTTTAATGTGACTCACCCAGCAGCCTCATGAGTAAAAACTGTATTCCTATAGCCAATGACTTCTCATCAGAAGGAACAGACCTGGAAAAAAGGGAAAATATGTTATTAGGAGTAACATCTGCTCTTTCTGTTCCTTCACACATCAGGGGTAGAGGACACTGGTTTATGCATATTTTCTTTGGCTTTTGTGTTGCTGATCAAGGAATCAGAGAAAGAAAAGCAATAAAATAAAACAGGAAGGAAGACGAGGAACAAAAAAAGAGAAGGAACCACAGGCGACACCAGGGACATGTGAGATTAGAAACAATAAAAATCCAAATAGAGACCAAAACTAAGCTTGGCATTAATAGAAACCAGAATAGAACAGAAAGCCAGTGTCCTCACTGCAGTTGATTAAATATCTATAGAAAGATTCATAAAGTGTTAGTAAGTCTGCAACCGGACGGACGAGCAGAGTGCACCGTGCTCTGAGATGGTTGGAGCTTTGAACTGACCTGAGCACCATCATGTACATGGGGTTGTGCGTGAGGCAGGCGATGAACGACGCTACAGAGATGACGAGTATGACAGGGAGAAGGAAGTGAGCACAGCTGTTCTTACACGGAGCTGGACGGGCGTGGCTCTGACTGCCAGGTAGACACCTGCAGCTGGTGTACAGCTGTATCCAGAGAGAAAGCAGAGCTTAAAGCACAGAAAGGCATCGTTTTTATTCTTATTGTTTACTTTCTAGCCAAAGGTGAGGAGACTGACACACAGACGTGAAATGACATTTAATGATACTGAGCAAACCTGAAGCTGGGCTTTATATTTAGCATTATGTCACTTGTTTGTTCTGATATGCATGATTTTTGTTTTTGTTCTATATCTGATTGTACTGGGCAAATACAGAAATACAGAAATAAGATTCTTCTTCTGGCTGCAGCTTAAAGTTGAACATACAACATAAGAGTGGCTTTGTCTGCATTTATTTTACAATGTCATTGTAGGAATCTGAATGAGCACGTTTGCCATAATGTGAATATGTAGTGGAAACAGTCCTCCTGTAAAATGAATGAAGGATCCACACGTAGTTGTCAATAAAACCTTTCCAGACTGCAGACCAAAGCTCCATGAATTTTAAATAAAAGCACATTCTCCTTTTGAGGAGGAGAAAGGAGCTGAGGTGGTTCAGGCATCTGACCAGGGTGCCTCCCAGACACCTTCCTGAGGGGAGGAGGCCCCAGGGCAGAGCCTCAGGATCCCCCCAGAAGAGACGGAGGAGGTGGCCGAGGAGAGGTCTGGGCATCTCTGCTAAGACTGCAGCCTCCACAGCCCGGACTCCGATAAACCAGATAACAGTGATAGATGGAAGATGAGACTTTTTCAAGAAATGACAGCTGCAAGGGTTTCTTCAAAAACGGATGTATTTTCCATCAATATATTCGTAATTTAATCAAACTAAAATACATAAACACAAGAAGATGAATTCCACTTTCCACTTGTGAGCATCTAAAGCCACATCAAAGACAAAATAATTGTCCTCTGATTACTGAGCACGAATCCATGAAGCTAGCTGCAGCCAGCCCTGTGTGTGTGTGTGTGTGTGTGTGTGTGTGTGTGTGTGTGTGTGTGTGTGTGTGTGTGTGGGGGGCTTACACACTGCGTCAAAGTGACTAATGTTTGAATAGCAGTCACAATCCACCCACTGAAGGATTATTCACAAGCTGTGACGTTTAAACGCTGCAGTTTCTAAAACTGCTCCTAGAAGTTCTGCCACTAATCAACATTGATTAGATATTGATTATTAGTCGCTTTGGTCCTGAACCTGAACCTGTCAGCTTCATGCATATAATGCACAAACATGATCCTGCCTAAAGTATCCACTCACCATCCAGATCACTGAGTTCAGGTGTTCCAGTCTCTTCCACGCCCACAGGTGTATAAACCAACACCTAGGCATGCAGACTGCTTCTACAAACATCAGTGAAAGAATGGGTCGCTCTCAGGAGCTCAGTGAACTCCAGCGTGGCACCGTGATAGGATGATACCTGTGCAACAAGTCCAGTCACTGCTAAATATCCCACAGTCAGCTGTTAGTGGGATTATAACAAAGTGGAGGTGATTGGCAATGACAGCAACTCAGCCATGAAGTGGTAGGCCACGTAAAATCACAGAGTGGGGTCAGTGGATGCTGAGGGTCATAGTGCACAGAGGTCACCAACTTTCTGCAGAGTCAGTCACTACAGACCTCCAACCTTCATGTGGCCTTCAGATCAGCTCAAGAACAGTGTGTAGAGAGCTTCATGGAATGGGTTTCCATGGCAGCTGCATCCAAGCCTTCCATCACCAAGCTCAATGCAAAGCGTCGGATGCAGTGGTGTAAAGCACGCCGCCACTGGACTCTAGAGCAGTGGAGACGTGTTCTCTGGAGGGATGACTCACACTTCTCCATCTGCCAATCTGATGGAGGAGTCTGGGTTTGGTGGTTACCAGGTGAACGGTACCTGTCTGACTGCATTGTGTAAAGTTTGGTGGAGGGGGGGTTATAGTGTGGGGGTGTTTTTCAGGAGTTGGGCTCGGCCCCTTAGTTCCAGTGAAAGGAGCTCTGAATGCTTCAGCATACCAAGACATTTGGGACAGTTTGATGCTCCCAACTCTGTGGGAACAGTTTGGGGATGGCCCCTTCCTGTTCCAACATGGCTGCACACCAGTGCACAAAGCAGCTCCATAAAGACATGGATGAGCCAGTTTGGGGTGGAAGAACTTGACTGGCCTGCACAGAGTCCTGACCTCAGCCTGATAGAACACCTTTGGGATGGATTAGAGTGGAGACTGTGAGCCAGGCCTTCTCTCCAACATCAGTGTCTGACCTCACAGATGAGCTTCTGGAAGAACGGTCAGAAATTCCCATAAACACTCCTAAACCTGTGGAAAGCCTTCCCAGAAGAGCTTAAGCTGTTATAGCTGCAAAGGGTGGGCCCACATCACTATTAAACCCTCTGGATTAAGAACCCATGGGTTCTTCTTAAACCCATGGATTCCATTCTCTTCTGCTTATCCTGTTCAGGGTCACGGGGTCGACACCAGCCTGTCGTAGTGCCAACACAGAGAAACAGACAACCATGGGCATCCATGGGCATAGAGCTGACCAATTAACCTAACTCCAGTAACTGCCTGTCTTTACACTGTGGGAGGAAACCCACACACTTCTAGCTGTGAGGCAGCAGTGCTGACCACCATGCCACCGTGCTGCCCTCTTCTTCGTGGACCATTCTAAACCATAGTTTTGGTCTAAATTCAGAGGAAACAATCCCAGATATACTGAAAGGTTTAGAAGAAAAGAGTCACTTGTGGGTTCTCTGTGGGTGTTTCCCCTGCAGCACTCTAACGCCTGAACTACAGTACGCTGGTAAATGTAAATAACAGCCCGACTGTGGATCCAGGAGGACGGCCAAATGCTTTTTCTTTGATCCCACACAGAACAAATTCATTCACTTCCACAGCATCCACATCTCACATGATTACTCTGCATCAGATCCTTTCACAGATTATTTGAGATGATTTATGGTAGGGTAATTTTTTCCCAGATTCCCAAGGCAGATAAACATCATATTGCATTTATACAGCTGAAGAAACCAACAATATGATGGCTCCCTATTTATTATAATCATGCACTGAAAGCATGAGGAGGCGCTGACCTGAACCCTGTGGGTGTTGTTGGGGTCTTTGGTGAAGTTTGTGCAGCCAGCGTGGCACGGAGAGATGTACTCAATGTCATCGGAGCCACACACGGGGTTAAAGGCACCGGGAGGACAGGAGCAGTTTGAGTAGCATGCGAGTGCAGACCTGTGGAGGACAGCAGAGTTAGACAAGGAGCAGCAGATGTGACTGAAGTTTAAAGCTAATGCTAAAGGAGGAAAGCTAAACTACCAGCTTGCTTGAAGGTGAGGACCTGGATCACAGGTCAGTGGTGGATGACTCTGCAGCTCCCACTGCAGCAGGTGTGATTTTCATCAGTTTTGCATGTGAGCGAGATTTGCCTACTTTAGCCTGATTCGTGGAACCTGCAGTTTCCATATTTGTGGGGTGAGCGCTGACAGAGGAACCGGATCGTCCTGTATCGACTGTCCGGCACTGGACTCAATCAGTTTATTCAGACCTCAGAAATAGTTTAACATTTAGAAAGACACACTCCCTAATTTTTAATAACATCCCTGAACACACACAATTTCCCAAATTTGACTCAAGACATCAGCGAGCTGTGAGGACATTTTCATGATGTCACTGTAATATTTCCTGCTTTGTTTTTATACTCATAAAATATCAAATGATGTCATAGATAAAATAATATATGGCATACTGAGGCAGTGATAAATCTTAACACTTAAATCCAACACTGGTTTTGTCTGATTGGTTAGCAGCTTCCAGGCTGGGCCAGTCACCAAAGTGGCTCCAATCAATATCTAATCAATGATTATGACTCTCAGAACTTACAGGAGTCGTCCTTGCTCTCATTGTTTTACACTGATTTTCATTGTTGAAGCACTCTGAGCTGCACATGTTGCATGAAAAACAGATTAATAACGTTATAATAAAGGCTCAGACTCACCCGTGCTGTGCGCCCTGGTAATGATTGACCTCTGAGACCTTCTGTGTTGAGCAGCCCATGCAGAACAGAGGGATGTAGAGGAGGGTGGAGGTGGTCAGCATGACCACACAGAAACGTGGGATGGCCTTCAGAGAGAGACCCACCCTCTTCATGATGATCCCTCCAATCAGCATCCCCACTGCCACAGCTGGCAGGTTCACAGCACCTGGGAAACATGAACAGCTCAGGTACCTAAATGTAATAAAGATGCTGAGATCTTACAGCATCACCTCCCGATGGAAATTTGTGCCCGTGCACATGAACTTGAAACCAATGGGCTGAAAACCTGCCAAGGACTAACTTTGCCTTTCAGTGGATAAAATGTTCTCTTAGAACAAACGTGAATCTGAGGCCCAGTTATTAACCCTAACCTCAACTTTTAACATGAAATGATGAAAATGTTTCATCACTCTGTCTCCCGGCTGCTGGATCCACTGGTTGGTCCAGCTGCTGTACTCAAACCCCCTTAGTTTGTGAGTACTGCTAGCAGAGACTAAGGAGGAGCCAGTGAGCAGATACTAGGTCACATTAATGTTGTTGTTGCTCGTGCTCTGAAGCAGGATTCAGGCTTTCTGTACTTTAAAGGTGGTTCACATCGCCATGGTAACATATGCTGCAGACCTGACCTGCTGCAGGTCGACAGGTATGAAATCCCAGCCTACTGAGCAATCAGGCCTCAAAAACGGCATCACCCAGTTACTGTGAACACTCACATCAGTGGTACAGGTGTAGATGCTCTGATTGGGGCAGGATGTTAGCTGCACTCACTTCCTTTAGTTGTTTGGTTCTCCTGTGAGCTGTTTGGTTTTTCTTTCATTGATTCAGCAGTACTCACCAGCTCTGTTATCTCTGCAGTTCTGAACCATAAAGATCCCAAACCACCCCGGCAGAGCTGTGAGCCAGCACGCTCCCGACTACATTTATTAAACTGCATTTCACAATAACTTGAGTCAAATATTTCATCTAAAAATGAAGAAAGTATTTCTCAAAGGCCTGAGTGTGCTTCTCGAGTCCAGACTGAGTTGGGACATTTTCTGAGCTTCAAACTGACAGGTTTTGAATTTTCATTCGTCTTTGTGAAGCTGTTGATGACTTCCAGCTGCAACATGCTCCAACCCATGTTAGGGTTAAACTGAGCTGCTCTGGTGTCATTGTGTCCCTGGGCAAGACCACTTAACCCATCTTATTGCCTAGGAGTGTGAATGTGGTTAGTGCTGCTACATTGGTGGGTAGGTTCACGTAGGGTGAATTGTGCGGAGCCAACAATTGCCTCTGTCAGACTGCCCCAGGGCAGCTGTGGCTACATTAGCAGATTACCACCACCAAGTGTGAGTGAATAGTGCACAGAATTGTAAAGCGTCTTTGAAAAATATAAGTCTAAGACATTATTATTATTATTATTATTTGCTTTGCATCTGTCAGATAAATGCAATCACCTCAAAAACAGACCACACCCCCACTGGAAGGTACAGAGAGAGAGAGATACTAGCTTCATCCACTGCCAAATGCAGGAGCCTGTTCAAGCTTGAACCTGAGCTGTTACCGGCCTTGTGCCTGTTCGCAACATCCTCACAAACATTACAAGAGTCGGCTAATTTGTTTCAGACGATCAGAACACAAAATAACATTTTGATCAAAGAAAAACTGGCAGCTTAACAGCTTTGGAAAGAGGCCAAATCACAGGTGAACAGACTCACCGCAGACACTCCATTACAGGAGTTTAGCACAATTTAATGTCACCTCTCCAGAGTACATAAAATGTTTGAAACACACCGTTAAAACTGTTCATTATTTAACAGCCGACACTGAAAAGGCTGCAGAGATCGACATTTTCCTCAAGACTCATTTGACAGGAGAGGGCGGAGACACGAGCCTAAAGCAGCCAATGAGGGAATCTGAGGATCGACACATGGAGGACCAACAGATGATGTGACAACAGACGAGAGGAGGCAGGACCGCGCACACAATCACAAACACACTAAGGTAGCAACAGGGTTAACTCTGTGTTTTCAGCATTACTATGGCAATTGATTATGCTCATGATATTGTCATGGTAACTTATGGTCATATTCCAGATTAGGGATCAGGTTCAAAGTCATCACTTAATGACCAAACACTTCTCTGGAAGACAGCATCACCGTTCCTGGAGACCCCTCAGACCTCGGAGGGGTTTCTAAGAGGGTCTAAAGTGATGCATCAGTCATAAATACAGATTCTTAAACAACTTTATTTGTTCCTCTTTCCTGTTTGCTGCACTTCTGAAACACAAGGCTTCATATATGATCCTAAAGCAGGGCAAAGGCGGAGAGTCCAGGTGCCAGAGACACGCAATTACCAAACTAAAACAGGAAGTGGAACAAGATTAGACAAATACATTTACACATCGACATGAAAGAGGGAGACAAAGACACCGGAGACACACGAGGAACATAGAAACACAAGAATATCCATAAACTCAAAGGAGGAGCCAGGAACCATGACAGCTTTGCTCCGATGCTTACCAACGAGCAGGCTGCCGTAGGCGGCTGAAGCAGCATACTGTCGCTCCAGATACTTGTTGAGGAACGTGGAAAGACCTGCAATCACTGACGAGAAGCAGCACTGGGCCAAAACCAGGAGCAGGAAGAGAGGGCTCAGCAAGAGGTCGACAAACTTTTTGGGAAAACCTGATCAGACACAGATAACCTCTGATCATTACACTGAGCCAAGAAAAGCCACGGTGTTTGCAGTCTGAATGTCATACACTCACTCTTCAGGAAGCCCAGCAAAGAGTCGTCCTCCTCCGAGTCTGACTCACTTTGATTCACCTGCAAAGCATCAGGATACATCTGTCAGCCACATCAATGACACCACCTGTCTGATAATTAGAAGGTGCAGCTCTATCACCTTTGGCAGCACCTTAGAAGCTGGGGGGTGGGGCACTGGTGGAAAAGAACATTTATTCAAACATTTTCCTGAAGCACAGTTTTAATGTAGTTTATAACGTTTCTCTCTGTTGTGTTGCTTTCTGTCTCCACCACATTTTGGGGGCAAATATTGTACTCAGGCCATTTGAGTAACTTTTGTTATTTCTTGCTCTCATTCTGCAGACTCAGGCGAGTCAGGGGTTTGCACCACTCTGCCTAAACTGGACACACTTTAAAAAGTAAGGAAATTGGTGTTTGGTGGATTAGCATAGCTGTAACAATGCTTCTTGGCAAGAACCTCACATCACTGGAAAGCCAGAGTGGAGAGGATGGACAACCTGCCTGCAGTCCCAACCTCAACCTCACTGGGGCGTGCTGTTCGTGTCAGAGTGACCAGCACAACCAAACTGTCTGACTCGTGACAAATGCTGGTTTCAGAACAGGACGCCGTCCCACAGCAGTGTGTGAGCAGCATGAGGAGGAGCTGCCAGGCTGCTGTGGCTGTGGATGGTTCTTCCACATGCTGCTAAGGCCCCTGTTTGTTACATGAACAAATATTTCCAATATTTCTTCCAATCCAGTAAACACCAAACAGAGTCAGTAGCAGAACTGGAAAGGTACTCAGTCCCTCACCCCGATCCAGATGGTGATCCAGATCACCACCAAACTGTACTCAATCATTTCCTTTACCACCCCCAACAACTTCAGAAATTTTAACAGGATAACTAACCTACACCTGAAAACATCAGCTTCCGCCACCTGTTGGTGGGCAAGGTAACAAACAGGCTTTATCAGATTTATTACCAGAAAGCTTTGTTACAGCAACGAAGTAATCACCATAAGTTCCTTACGTTTTGTTCCGAGTTCAGTTAATCTTTTTCTCGGTCCATAAACCTGCTTTCTTTTTGTCAGGACACGACTTCACAGAGTGATGTTCACACTCAGCTGTGGTTTCCTAACATATCAGAGGGTGTGGTATGACATGGAAAACACAAAGTTAACATCTGCATGCTCACTTGTTAGTGGTGTTGATGGTCTGATGGTGGGTTATGCAGGGGTTAGCGTGGACTTTGGCAGGTTGTGGTGCAGAACATTTGACTCAAATTCTAAATGAGTCACCAAATAATTTCTATTGTGAGCTCGAGTGGATGTGCCATCTTTGTGGACAGGCTTTGACTGGCTGAGCTGTGCTGCTCTTTCTGCATTCTGCAGATGTGACCTGAGCTCAGCAGCTCCTGAGCCAGCATACAGGTGAAATCTGTTCCTACCAAAGTCCTTCTAGAAGGCAGACCTGATACTCACTACACT